>CAHIKZ030000014.1:2802500-2836516 GCA_903632075.3 Acanthosepion pharaonis | reverse complement strand
AAGGCGGGTTTCCCGGGTTTCCCAATCTACGCAGGGTTTCAAAAGTTCACCCTCATCCCCAATTATTCAACATATATACGTAGGTATATATGTGTGTGGAAGATCTAGATTAACCCAGGAAAAGAAAAAGAACCAAATCATTTTCAATATATTATTGTCTTCATGCAATTATCGATTTCAAATCAACTCGATTCCGCTCCGCCCCCGTGTCATTGCACAATTTCCATTATACGGGGATATTTCCAAACAGTATTTCCGGTTTTTAGGCTTTCCCTCTTCGTATTGCCTGGGAACTCAAATCAAATCCGTCTCGTCAAAATGCCAGACATACAAAATTAGGGAATGATGAAGAATTGAAAGAGTTAAATAGGCATTTTGTTTTATACAGGTGATGGCCAACATCGGTTCTCGATCGATGGAGCCAAGATTGGAACAAATTATTTTTCATTTCCGATCGTCCAGTTAAAAATGTAATAATACGCCAGGGAAAGTTAAATAAAAGTTTGATGTAGTTGCGTATATTAAGCACCTATCTATCTATTAATTCTCTCTCTCTCTCTCTCTTTCTCTTTGTCTCTCTCTCTCTCTCTCTCACACACACACACACACACACACACACACACACGCTCTCTCTCTCTCTCTCTCACTCTCTCTCTCTCACACACTATCTGTCTATCTATCCATATATATATATATATATATATATATATATAAGCATTTCACCGCAAGGGGGTACAGAGAGTTGAGAACATGAGTAAAGAGGTGTGATTGAGGAAAAGATAAAAAATAAAGACGGTGAAAAAGATCAAGGCATCAGATGGTGATTGACATTACACTTGAATATTTAAAGATTATAGTCATCAGGGAAGCAAGCAATAGGAAGTGAGTTCCACAGACGGGAAGTGCGAGAAAAGAAGCTGTTTGAGTAGAAGAGACGGTAACATTTAAGTGTTTGGACAGTGAAAGGCTGGGACTGAGATTCCAACCTAGGACCTCGCTAAAATTCATGCAGTCTGGAAACCAGAGAAAGTAGCTCATCGGAAGAGCTGCCGTAAAAATACTTGTAGAAGAGACAGAGGGAAGCCATGACACGTATGTGAGAAAGTAAGTGTAGACGAGATGCCAGATCAGGACCCATCACATTGCACATCTGTCTTTGGATTTTGTCGAGGGCCTCCAGACGTACAGCGGGGGAACCAGACCATATATAACAGCAATATTCCAAATAAGGAGGGGTTTTATATATATATATATATATATATATATATATATATATATATATAGTGCTGTGCAAAAGTAAGTTAATCCCAAGATGATATTTTTTTTAAATTGTCTCTTTTCCAAATGATCAAAAATCTTAATTAAAATATATATTCATTAAGAAAACCATTTATTTAATCAATTACAATCACTTTCAAAAAATTTTAGCCAAATGGAGTAAAGATATTAATTAAAAATTAAGATGTGCAAAAGTAAGTGAACTCTTACATGTAATATTTGGCGACTGCTTCTTTTGACGTTAGAATGTTAATCAGTCTTTTTCTATAATTTTTGAGAATTTTCTGGCCGTAGTGAGTGCCGATTTTTAACCATTCTTCTTGGTAATCCCCAACCCAATTACTCGATGTTACCTGGTTTCTTGCATACATTGCTGTCTTTCACTTGATTCACAGATTATCAATTAGGTTCAGGTCAGGACTTAAGCTGCTCCAAGACTTGTCACTTCTTTTGTGGATTTACTTTGATGCTTCAAATCATTGCCCTGTTGAAATTTCCAGCCCTAACCTCAACCCAACTTTTGAACAGAGGACAAGATACATTCGTTCAAAATTACTTGGAATCTTGCAGAGTCCATTGTGTCATCGATGCGTACTATTTTGCCTTTCAATAATGCTGTCACCACCATGTTTAATGGTTGGTATCAAATTCTCATAACAGCTCGCAAGATATATCACGTATTGTTCCTCCTAAAATGCCCTCGCTTAGTCTCATCCGACCATAACTCTTTTTGGCATAATTTTTGCAGCTTATGTCGTTTGGCATAGCTGAGGCAAGCATGTTTGTGCTTTTTCGTAAGCAGTGGCTATTTCTAGGAATTCTAAAACGAATATTGGCATTGTTTGATTTCGTCGCACTGTAGATATATGCACATTGATTCTGACATTTGCCCGTGATCATTGGAGAACCGCAATGGTCATCGAAGGTGTTGCCTGGGTTTCAGATGTCTTCTTGCTCTTGCTGATATCTTTCGCTGACAGCTACTTCTTGATTGTGATTTCGTCATACAAAGGCCTTTGTTTTATAAAGAATTTGTTGTACCTTGGAGAAGTACACACCAAATTTTTTGATAGCTTTTCGTAGCCTAATTATAAATTTCAACTATGCGATGCTTTTAAGATTCAGGAAGTTATTTTGATGTTTGCATATATTTTTTTGTAAATTTAGTCTCTAACACGTTTGCATATATTATGAGTTATATTAGTTTGACTGAAGTATAAACAGCTTACCAAAAAAAAAAAAAAAAAGGACACGTGCCATTTTCATTTTTACATGTGCACAAAAGATTATTTGCACTGGCAACCATGTAAAATAAAAATAAAGTGTGTATATGTAAGGGTTCATTTACATTTGCACATCTTAATTTTTTATTAATATTTTTATTCCAGCTTAAAAACTTTGAAAGTGTTTGTATTTCATTTAAGTTTTTTTTTTATATATGTAGTTTAATCAAGGTTTGTTGACGTATCAGGAAAAAAGAGAATAAAAATTATTATCTTAGTGTTTCACTTACCTTTTTACTTACCTTTTCACAACACTGTATATTATACTATATAATTAATTGATCTGGCGTATCAAATGTAAACAAATGACGTCATATATTAAGAAATGGACAAAGTCCGACAATTTATTTATTAAAGACATTTTTATGTTTAACGTTCTTTGTACTTGTATCTATAAAAAAGAACGTTAAACATAAAAATTTGATACGCCAGAGCAGTTATGAATGTACGAGATTCATGGAAGATTGAAGTTTATAAGCAGTAAATTCGACCTTACCTATCGAACGCTACTTTGTGGCCGAAAGGTTAGACACGTCCGCGTAAATGACGGTTCCGTATAGGATGCAGGTTTGAATCCTGTCAAAGGACGAATATTTTCTATGAAAGTTTCTCGGACATTCAGGCCGGTAAATGTTATTTAATACTGTTTATTATAAACAGAGCATTTACTTAAATACTTGTATGTATAAAAAATAACGTTAAACATAAAAATGTCTTTAATATATATATATATATATGTATATAGTGTGTGTAGGTGCGCGCGCTAATTATTCGACATGAATTTTATATTATGATAATTCTCTTTTATTAGATATAAAACATCTTTCTGGTCCGTTCATTATTCATCATGTAAGAAATAAATGAAACATTTCAGTTTTAATATTTTTTGTATTTTATGAAATTTGCCTAAAGCCATGAGACTAATACATGTTTTATATTTAACTGGATCTAGCATGATATATTTCATTTAACAATATATATAATGTGATATATATTTTAAATTCAACATGCTATATAATGCCATTTTTTAAATTTCGCAATATATATATATATATATATATATATATATATATATATGTATATATATATATCTTTAAATGTAACGACATTTACATTTAGATGTAATATAACATATTTAAAATTAACAATAAACAGCATGACATCTTTCAAATTTAACAAGATATAACATCTGTCTATATTTCTGAGATAAGGTATTGTTATTATTTACACTATTTACATTCTGTTGTCCTCATCTTTTTTGCTATATTCACGGCGTCTCTGCCATTTCACGCTCCGGCCTCCTTCAGGTGAAAGGAATACAATGGGAATCAGTAATAAGGAGTGCTAGAGTAAAACAATAATAACGACATAAAAAAAATTTCAATGTGAGCTCTGGCAAAAAAGATACTGAAATATTAAGTTTATTAGTTCCAAAAAATCACTCATTAATGTCCTCAAGTTTAAAAAAATCTTTGGTTGTATCCAGTGACGTGATTCAAAGAGTTGTGAGTTCAATACCTAGCTACTGCAGTAGTGAACAAAATCTTGGAGATTTGAGTTAAATGGAGATTAATGAGACATCCGAAAGTATCATGGTGCGTGTAACTCGCACAATCTACCCCGGTGGACGAAATAAAGGGTTCAGTTTGAAATTCCAATCACCTGAAGAAGACAGGAGCGTACATCGGCCGAATCGTCGTGGATATGGCAAAAAATGTCGACACCAGTCCAAGAATATAAATAATAAAACATATTAAATTTAATAATGTGCAATGTGACATCTAATAGATTTATCGAGAAAAAGCTGAATGGAAATTTGTTGTAACCTCAAAAGGGTTATTGAGTGAGGAATGATCAAACCGGAGTTTGGAAATGAAATGTTAATCTTTATAACATTAACAAAATACAATACTCGCCAGCGGCGTGAAGTAGGTAAACCATTGCTAGTGGTAAACTATTTAGACAGTATATTACTCCCGCTTGCAATAGTACAAAATATTTATGAGGATTGGCCATGCCCATTTGTGTTCATAGGAACGGTATATAACAAAAATAGAGAATATGAAAGAATTAAAATATTGCCAAGCGCAGGAAAATTAACTTTAACTATATTATAAAAGGGCATGCAATGAAATAAGCAGATTGCACAAATTGAAGACTTTATTGTTGCGAAATAACCAGAAAAGATGCTGAATATTTGGAAAATTGTCTAAAGACGTGAAAGCAACGAAACTACTTAAATAAAGAGACATGTCAGTTGATTGAAGATCTACATGAATAGTAAATCTCGGCCGTAATTTTTATTGATAGATACAATGATATATTGGATGGAACCTCTCGCTTTAGTAGACTTTGGATAATTCACGAGAATATTCAGCCAGCTCAAATCAGAAGGCAGCAAAGTTTGGATAATGTTGTGGAAAAGGATAATAAACCTTAGAATTATAGGAGCCTTCGAATTTGCTGATGGCATGAAGACAATTGTAAGGAATTATTTGAAGTTCTTGGATAATACGTCTTTTCTTTGATACAATTCACAAGCAAGAGGCTTTAGTTTAAAAATTATATTCATGCAAGTAAATGTTCCTACACATTCAGTCACGTTCTGACTATTAAGTAACAATATAAAATAATGACAATATACAAATGGAAATGCCTCTAGGCTTTCTACATATGACTTAACTAAAGATCTTTTAGATACGAAAAAGGTGATCAATATTTAAGCAGAGAAGATCCCTGGGTAGCACTACAATTTTTTGCAACTAATATAAATTTCGAAACAGTAGAGTGTGATTGAAAAGTAACTCCATATTTTATGGATGATGTACTTTCCAGTCTTATAAAAATTATAGTTAAACGGGAGAGTTCATCATACATAAAATATTGAGTTACTTTTCAATCACCCTGTAAGCAAGGCATCAATACAAGCGAAAGAAAAACTGGTGAAAACTGTAGTATATAAAAATCCAATATTAAGGTGTAAAAAATGATTAAATTATAATTTATTTCAGGATATGGAATAAGTATGGATGAAATATGTATGTATATATATATATATATATATATATATATATATATATATATATATATATATATAAATTTTACTAACATTTTTGCTTGATTCAGGTATGACAATATTGTATTTGATAATAAAATCAGATATAGTTTATTTAGAAGGCCTATATTGTTATAAAAAACACCGACATTTTGTCATTTTGTAGTTTTCTCACTCAGAAAGCATAAATGATTCAAAATTTGAATCCCTAATGACAAAACAGATACTTCGCTTTGATTATATTTAGAAAAAATACTTGCACAAAGACTAGCAGAATATTCTTCTTCTCCTTCTTCGTCTTGTGCTCTGTCCCTTCAGGACTGCTTTTCGTGGCTCTCCACAATTTCCTCTCCATTTTATTTCTTTCTGAGCGGACACGACCTACGTTATAATTTTAAAAAATAACGATATCATTTGAACTGATTTAGTTCAACAAATATCGCTATTTGATATATACTTTCATAAGGAAGGCAAACAGAAAATAAAGGAGAAAACTATCATACTGGAGATGCTAGAATAAAATAAAAAGAGATGAAGAAATTCTTGCGCTGACTCAAATTGAAATACATTCTTCCTACACGTAGAAAATAAAGTTTAACCTTCTTCATTTGATTCAAATAATACATTAAAAATAAGTTATCTGCAATAATTTTACTAGTATTAGTTACATTAACAGTGAATCTCTTATCTATTATTTTTCCTTTAAAAGTCTGTGACACTGGCTATAAAGTAAAGCCAATCTTTGAAGTTTTCTAATAAGTCAAACATTCTTGGGCGCTCCCAGTTCCATTAAACTCTATCTTGATCTTTGTTTTTATTTTATTTTATTTTTAAGTATACCTTTACAGCGCGATTAAGATAACGGGAAAAATGTTCATTCTGCTTCAAGCAACTTGTTCTGACGACGCCCATCTTTGAAAAGAAGTCGGAAGTTCGCCAATAACATGTCTTTGACGAGAAACAAACACGCCAAATTACCGTTGCAAATTAAAAAAAAAAAGTAGAATTAGAGGAAACTTAGTGTTAGATACGAGTCCATCCTGTCTGGAAGAAATAAAAATAGAATTTCAGATATTTTTCAAGGGAGGAAGTAGTTACGATTTTGAACTTCATTAGTTTTCTTATATGTTTAATCTATAATCAGTTATTTTGGAATAAAGGAGATCCCTGTATTTTCTTTTAAAAGACAGATTCTTTCATTTCTCAGCTACCAAATCTCAAATACTATAAGGAGATACAAGAAAATTTTTTTACAAATACATAATGAATTGTGCAGTTTTCATTATTTACAAAATGCTCCATGCCTAAGATTATCACTTCTCACGTCAAAGAAAAAGAAATTGAGTCTTTTAGTAGCGATCGAAATTTTTAATAGTTTCAATACTGTATTGTTATAGCATTGTTGTCTGAATGTGATAGCCCGTTTTGACAAAAAATAAGAAATATTTCTTTAATCCTTTCACCCCAAGCAAGACAGCGATGCAACTAGTACGCAGGGGTTTACAAAGAGTGAAGGTGAGAGAAAAGTCTGGGTGAGTGAAGAAAGGATAAAAGATCAAAGCGATTCGTGAAGATAGAAGATGGCGATTGACGTTCCATTTAAATTTTTGAAGATTGTAGTTTTCAGGGAAGCAAGTAAACAGAAGAGTTTCACAGGCAGGAAGTGCGAGAAAGAAACTATGGGAGAGGAAGTGGCTGTTACATTTAACTATTTTAACAATAAAAATTTGGGACCTAGATGCCAATCTAGTAGCACGCTTAAATTCATGTAGTCGAGACACTTCGTCACAGTATTTGCCATGAAAATATATGCTGAAAAGAGAGAGAGAGAGAGAGAGAAGTCATATCACGTTGGAAAATTGCTATTTACTATAAGATAAATAATTTAAAACCCTCTGGCGATGATTTCTCATGGGCGCCGCCATTTTGGTTTCTGTCGGATACTTTACAATGCAGACAAAGCTAAATCCGTCACCCAACAAACTTAATTATTGAAAAAAAAAGTCACAAAACAGGTTGTATTGTACGTTTCTATATATTTAAACCAGCTTGCAAATAACACTAAACGGTTCTTCTTCTATGTATAGCGTACTTTCAGGACATAGATGATCATGGCTCTCCATAGTTGTCTATCTTGTGTGACTTTTAGCAGTCTTTCTCCTTTTGCTAATGTCGCCGCGCCCCGTTCTGCCATCCATTCACACAAGCTCATCAGGTAAGTGGCTCGCTGTCTTCTCTTATCTTTCTTGCCAGGATTATACCCCGAGAGTGTTATGTTTTCCAAAGCCTCCTTCCTCATTATGCATCCAAGTAATTGCAGCTGTCTTTTCCTGATTTTGTGTATTCGTGTTCTTTATGATCCCATCTTCTTTAACACTTTATTGTTACTAACGCCATTGAAAAGTTCAGTATCCTTCTGTAGAAACCCATTTCTTCTTCTTCCAGATTTTTCCTTGCCATTGGGGAAATTGACCAAAAGCACAAATCAGTTTCTAACACAAAACGGCCTCAAAATTTTAACGGAAAATTATATCAACAATTAATATAATGGCGATTCTTGAATTCAAGGGACAAATGTGACACAGTAAGCGATCATCGAACTGGTTGAGTTGGGTAAGCTTGATGATATGACGTTATATCAAACCTTATTGCATTAACGTCGAAATCACTCAATTGTTTATCGAAAGGGATTGCTAAATATTGATCATTTACATTTAAACATTTGGGTATTAACTTGGAAAGGTGATAGATACATATTTGTCTTTATATTTCATTCTATATATATTTAATTGTTTCGATAATAGGTAAACATTTTTATGGTTTATATAAGAGACGATTAATTTTTTGTTCGATAGGTAAACATTAGTCCATTACATCTGAGCCCATAAACGTTTAATATTTTTTTTACTAAAAATATCTTTTGAAATTCCCCTGCGTCTTATATGCCAGATGTAGTTTTACTAATTTTACTAATTACTATTTTTTTCTTGATTTGCCCTGCCGAAATTGGGGTGCGTATTATATACCCGTGCGTTTTATATGTCATAAAATACGGTACTTGATAGATAGCTTCTTTTGATGGGTTTTCCCTCTTCAATGAACATATTGACCCACTGATAAAGCTCAGTGGATCTGGAATTGGACATTTAGCGTGTGTATTTTCAAAGTCTTTTATCTTCAAACATATTTTTTTCTCTCTCCATCAACAGATTTTGCCTGATTTGTGGTTCATTTAAGTTTTAGATATAGAAACATTATATATTCATGAGGAACCCAGACGAGGCTATACCAAAGGGCAGAGTCTCGTTTGGGGTGGTAGACAGTTACCAGGCCCCGTTTTTACGGGGTATACAGGGAATTTTTGCCCAAGCCTACGGACACGGATACCCCACAATAAACTCGGCCTTGTGCCACATCCTACCGCGTGGGGCGGTTAGTGAATATCTTCATAGATTGAAAATATAGGCACAAATTTTAGAATTCACTACAGAATTTACCGGAGATACGGTGTAAACTCATGGTAACACTGGGAAAATGTTTTGATTATTAAACTGCTGAGCACCCCTACTTGAGGTTGTAATAGTCGGTTCCTTCCTTATATTTGTTTCTTTATATTTTGTTAAAGCAAATAAAGACTTACTTAAGGTTACCGTCCCAATCTCTCTCTCTCTCTCTCTTCTCAATGATTGCTTAATAACGCTATCATTTTATCTGAAGAAAGTGTTGCCTAAAATTCTGCAGGGAGCACTTCAATTAAGCTAACATACAGGATTTTTGTTTTTTTATGTAACATATAAACATATGTTTATGTTTTGGCGGTATGGTCTCATTATTTTATAGTTAAAATGGCCAGATGTAACCTTAAGTTCTATGCTAACACTTTTAAACGCACTTCTCGCTTGTGGCTTTCTTCCGGCTTCTTGCTTCTCAGTCAGCTTTGATCTTCAACAAATTAAATTCAATTTTATAGCGTCTTTTTTGTTCTCGCTCCTTAATAACATTTCGATTTGCTTGGGGTGAAATAATTAACAGAAGTAGACATAAGAGTTCAAATAGATCATTGTGTCGTACCTTGTATAATTCTTTATTTAAATAAATACTATTCTCGCTAAGTAAAAATTATATTTGTTTTTTAGAAAATCTTTTGATATTTTTGTTCAATTGATATACTTGCAAGATCTGATTTCATCAAATTGCTAACTTTTATATTTAATATTTTCACTTGGCTTCGTCTTTATTTGTGATGTCGACATGGTTGTAATTTTTAATATAATAAAAAAAAAATCGAGTTCTGCTTTACGCATTGTTATTGACAGCTGTGGAGAATTGTGACTGTGTGTGTCAGGTTTTCCTTTCATGCATATTGTACAACACAGTGAATGCGGACAGATTGGAAAGAGAACAATAAATCTTGGCAAGACATGCAGGAGACTCGAAAGGCTAACGTTTGTTCTCTCGCACTTCTCACTGGTGGAAATTTACAGCTAGTTCTGATCTTCATAAATTTAATAGCAATGTCGGGCGTTATCTTCTGTCTTCTTAATTCTTGTTATATTGTTCTCTGTCCTTAATAGTGTATTTTCTAACATTCTCTAACACTAAGTAATCCATTGTGTCATAGTGACTTTATTGCCTTATTTGGGGCGAAATTATTTAAAAAATGTCACGAGTTTGAACAGTACTCAATTGCTTAATTTTTGTGCAACAATTTGTAATCAATTCATTTAAATGAATGATAAAATTGTAGGCTAGGTTGAAATAAATATGAAAGAAGAAATTTTGTTCAATCTAAACGAGAAGAATTCTAGAATCCTTCATTGTAGAATATTAAAAAAAATACTTAATAATTTTTTTATTAATTTTTCTTACATGCTTACTTGCAAATTGTGCATTCAGTAATAGTACATTATTTATATTATTCGGACTATTGTCCTCATCTTTGTCGTCATATTTATTACAACGTTTCTGTCGTTTTACGCTCCGATCTTCTTCAGGTGGTTGGAATGTCGAACTGAACCCTTTATTTCGCTCACTGGGGTAGACTGTTCTAGTTCCATGTGCCATGTTTAATGGATGTCAGTTATCAGTTATCTCCTGTTAATTTTCACTCTGAAAGTTCTTCACTGCTTTAACCGGGTATTGAACTCACACTCTTTGGGTCCTGTCACTGGATCTAAAGACTGTGTGTACGCTATCCCATGCAGCTGAGGAAAGGAATATAAAGGAGAGACAAGCCGCCCCCTCAAGGTAAGGCTTCAAGAACACCAGAAAGCTGTAACACGAGGGGAAGTAGAAAAATCAGGCGTGGCTGTTCACATATGGAGAAGGGAGATCACCGCCCTCTGTGGGATCAGGTTCAGATCATTGACAAGGGCACCATTGGAAAATTCGTAAACAGGAATCAGCACATTATGCTGGGCCACAAAAATGTCCTGAGCCGACCAAGCATAGAGATAAAGACAATATGACCAGTAATAAGTGTACCAGAAAAGATAACAACATAGTTACAATATGAGCTAACCAACGCCTTTATCCACTGTGCCATGTGTCCTTGAGCACATCTGGATATGAATTCTGGGTATTATCCTAATGTCTTCAGCAACCATTTTTACCAGTGCTCATATTGTTTTGCTGTTATCATTGCATGATTTTAAACTCATATTGCAACTATTTTGTTATCATTGCTTTCCTCTGGCACTCCTTATTACTGGTTCCCATATTGTATTTATTTCTTGGTCGGCTCAGGGAGATTTTTTGTGGCTCAGCATATGTGCTGATTCCTTAAGTTTACAATTTTCAATGGTGTTCCTTGTCAATGATCTCAACATGATCCCACAGAGGGCGGTGATCTCCTCTCTCTCATATGTGATCAGCCACGACTGATTTTCTACTTCCCCATGTTGTTACAGCTTTCTGTTTCTTGAAGCCTTACCTTGAGAGGGCGGCCTGTCTCCTTTATATTCCTTTCCGCAGCTGCACGGGATAGCGTACACACAGTCTTTAGTCATGTTCTCCTCTATGGGGGGAGGTCTTACTCGAGAGAGATATCTGCGAAGTGTCGTCAAACTTTTGAAGGTTGTCCTGATGTTATATGAACCGCAGATCCTTTGTATTTTCACTGATAACCTCTTCACATAAGGCAGGCAGACTGTTTTCTGAGTGTTGTTGTCCTCCTCCTCTTGTACCCGCCTATCCCAGTTGGGGGGGGGGCTGCTGCCATGCACTCAGGGTAGTTGTTATGTTGTAGGGTACTACTTATACTGACCAATTCTTTATCTAACGTATCCATTTCGTTGTTGCTGCTATTGAAATGAGTTTTCAATTATTTGGTACTGTTCTTTATGATTGTGTAGCTCCAGTCCATGAGGTTCGAAGTCGAATGGTCCTCGCGAAGACCTACTGGCTTCATTCGCTCGAAGCCTCTTTTAATAATCGATTTCGGAAGACGGTTGTGTAGAGCTGACAATTTAGATATTTCAGAAGCAGTGTGGAAATAGCCCATATATTCCAGCAAATATTGATTCATTGAACCGCTTTTCATTTTTTTCCCCTTCCTTTTTTTTCTATTTTGGTTTACCAATCCTAGAAAGCCAGATGTAGAATGTACCTATTGAATTTCAAACTCACTACTAATGAGCAAACAGTCACGTTCGCTAAACATTACCTCATGCCAAGGCGCCCATTTAATAGGACTTTTAAGTACATATTGGTGTAGTTATTCGTCAGAAAACAAACAGAAATAATTCCGTCTTGTGAGAATATAAATCTAACAGCTTTTAAGAAAATATATTTGACCTTAACATTTCATAATTCAGTGATTATCTAATTATCTGTTTTTAACAAAACCTTATAAATCTTTACTAGTCAGGTGAGTTGTTATTGTGAAGCGTTTCATATGAATTAGGAGAAAAAGAAAAATAATAAACGAAAAAATACAAGATTTCCTTGTTTACTTATATATTTCCTTTGGCACCAAATATCTTCTAAAAACAAATCCTACTGTTGAAGCATTTAATGTAAATTGCTTCCTGTCTCCAGACATCTTTGCTTCTTTTGGTTAAATGCACTTAAAACATATCACATCAGTTTAATCAACCTAAATTAAAACACTTTTGAATATTTCTACTTCCTTTAGAAAAGAAAGATTATTCTAATTCTATATAAATATTATTTTCTCGGTGTAAATACACTAAAATCATAAACTCTTTGCTATTACTGTTTCTGAACCATTTAAAAATAAATACATCTAAATCTGGGTTTGTAAAATATTATTTCTGAAATCTGACGAGACAGAATAATTAAACGATTTCTTTAAAAGTCACGATGATCTATCGAAGATCATATTGAAGATAAACATTTCTAAAAATCCGAAATGAAACAAATGCGTGCGATTATTTTAAATAGATGTTAAATATTGTATTTTTTTTTCTTTTAATCATTTCACCCCAAGCAAGGCAATGAAGCCGCTAAGATGTAAGGGATTAATGAATGTGAAAAATATGAGAAAAATAAAAACATTATTAAGGAGTGAGAACAATAAATGAATTAAAATGACAGAAGATAACAATTGACGCTGCATTTATATTTTTGAAGATCAAATGTGACTGGAAAAGCGAGAAACCGGAAGTGATTTCCGCAAGCGAGAGGTGACCGAAGAGAAAATGTTAGCAAAGAACTTATGCGTACATCTAGCAATTTCTGCTATAAAATTATGACATCAAACTGCCAATCTAGATCGGCGATGGCAGAATTGGGTTTAAGTGAGATAGCAAAAAAAATAGAATTTGCTAAGAGCTATAAAAGAGAGGAGATTGGGAAGAGCAAGAAGAAGAATAGAATGATGATGATGATGATGTTTTTGAATGGCTATGTATTATATGATATTATATTATACTCTTCATCTAGCGGTACCCTTCTAGATGATGAGTGCACTCGAGTCGGAGTCGGGATCCGTCTTGGACTCAAATTATGTGAGCGTCACAGATGCAGATGTGGAGCCTCCATCGATGAGTTTGGTTTGCATCCTCTCTCCTGTCGTCGTAGTGCCGACCGCTTTCCACGGCATGCTGCCATTAACGACATCATCAAAAGAGGTTTGGATGCATCTGGGTTCCCTTCCCAAATCAAACCCGTAGGCCTCGACCGTGGTGATGGAAAGCGGCCGGATGGCATTACCATTTTCCCTTTTAAAATGGGGAAGTCGTTGATTTGGGATGTGACCTGTGCGGATCCATTTTCGGCTGGTAATTTGATCAGTTCCGCAGTTGAGCCAGGATCCGTCGCCCGGGGCGCAGAGATGAAAAAAATAGTTAAATATTCTTCTATTGCTGATAGATTTTTTTTACTCCTGTGGCAGTGGAGACTTCAGGGGTTATTGGCCTTCGTTCGATGGTCGGAGGACTGGCGCGATTGTGTCTCGATTAAGGGACGAACCTCGCGAAACGGAGTGGCTCTTGCAGCGTGTCTCACTGGCGATGGTTCGAGGTAATGCTTTCTCCATCATTGTTGCTGGCAGAGGTTAGAAAAAATGTTTGTTACGTTGTTCTGGAATTGTCATCAGTGGTTAACTGTGCTTATTTTGTTTCAATAAATTTTGGTATTTGTCCCGTGTGGAAAAAAATTATATGAATGGAAACTAAATCCATAGATGCTGTTTACAGAATTCAAACAGTAAACAAAAATACAGAATGTTATCAATGTGCAATAATTTGAGATCGACATCGTTATAACTATTTTTTTTTATTTTCTTTCTGTCATTTCTTTTTATTACCTTGAAAATTGTAATATATTTGTCTTCAATTTTTATTTATTTATTTCTACAAAATGGCCATAATTTTAACCGTCTCGTGGTATAGTTATTAAATATGGCCAGTCTCATTTGCTGATCGCATTTTGATTAATAACACCGTTTTCTTCGCAGACACATACACCATCAAATCACACGTTAAACTCAGGATGGTTTAATCAAAGTCTCTTTACGAGAAATCAATGAGAGATCATACGTTGAGTTGAAAAATTACATAAATAAAGAAGATTAATAAATCTAAACCTCCAACGCTTGCTTTAATTCTGTTTTTTTTTTTTTTTTTTTTACCGAAATATTGATTTCTTTCTTGTGAAGCAATCGAGCGATTTGATGCTTGAAGAGAAATATGAAAATAGTTTTCAAGTGTCTGCAAGCGAATTTAGATATTGACATTTAGCTAATAATAAAACTGACGTGTTCTATTGGTTGGAAGATCTATGCGTAGGTCTTTAAAACAAGCAAACGCCAGTTCAAAAAAACGAGGTCATTCAAGTTGCTAGTTGCACTCGCGCAAACACGTTCTTCATATCGTGTAGCTTACGACCAAATGTAAAACAAAATGTTAAATAAATAATAAGTTGTAAAACTTTTACACCTTCATTTATTGATTTTATTAAATATTGTTCTTTATATTTTTACCTAAGAAGACTTGCTAGAGTTTCTTTAGTATTTTTTGTTTAATTTTTCATCGATTTTAAAGTGATCAGAAATATATCGCTATTGATCGCGTTATCATTATCTATTTAATAATCTTTTAAATTCTTCATAAGTATCGCCAGGAGTGTGATCTCTAACGATGCCTAACGATAGTTATTGCTAGAATGAGGCAAACCTCATCGGATTGTCTTCCATATTTAGAGCACATAGATCGATGCAAATAAATGAACTTCATTAATCTTTACAGTTTATTATACTCTATAAATTATGGTTCATAATAGATGCGATTAGAGATTTATAGAAAAGGATTCAAGGAAATATTGGTTTGGCCAAAGAGTTCGTTTATTAAGTAAATCATTTACTAAATAAAACGAACGTAAAATACTTCCGAACATTTCAAGTCGCTTAAGCTGCTTCTAGAATCTGATTTGTTTTGTTTAGTTTTTCTTAGAATCAAGTCATTTTTATAAACACCATTTTCTCAGTATTGTCGGAAAATATTTCTCAAGGATAAAACCGTTTCTTTTATTCTTCTTAAACTCTGGGATACTGTTGTGAGACCGTAACATACCTACAAGATAGACTCTTCCAGGACTATATAAAGTATGCGATATAATACTCTAGAGAAGAGGAGGAAATTGGTGAGAGAGTATTCTAATACCGTAGTATAAGCCCGATGACGACTACCAATATTGGACACTAGCACATTAAATAAGCTCAACTTACACTTACACTATCTTTGTAAACTTTTTGTTTAATATATCTTTCTTACCTCTAATCCGAGTTCCGTGTTTTCCTTCCGTGGTTCCAACTTTGGGCCCACATCAGATACATAACACCATTTTCAAATAAAATGTAATAAAAATATAAAAGGATCATAAATCGATATAAGCCCATTTTTTAACCATTTCACTCCAATTAAGGTGATAAATGTACTAAGACACAAACGGCCACTGAGTGTGAAAGAACCTGTGTCAAAAATAAATAAATAACATTATTAAGTAGAGAGTACAATATAAGAACAAGAATTATGAAGATATAAGATAACGATTGATATTGAAGTTTAAAGTTGACTGGAAAGCAAAAAGTCGGAAAATAGTTCCACAAGCGAGATGTTCGAGAGAAGAAACTGCTTGCTTAAAACTTACAGTTACATCTAGCAATTTCAAGATTAAAACTATCAAACTTAGTTGTCAATCTAGTATTGAGCTTAAATTCATAACGCAGAAGTAGCAAATATGGAAGCTGGCAAGAACAATTGTCAGGAAAGTTGTACTTTTGATTAAAAACAAAGCTGAGTAAATCAATTCTTTAAACGGTTAAGGTCATCCATGAGACTAGCATTTTATACTAAATCTCATTCAATACGTGGCTCGATAGCCGCTCAAGGGTGACGGTTATAGAAAAATAGCAATTATAAATAAGGTGTAGGGATTTGAATGCAAAAGCATTTTAAGGATATGAAGATTATGAGGATAAGGAGGAGAGATAACGGGTGAACCATGTCTTGAAGATCAATTTTTTCAGTAAGGTATCCACCCGAATGCATTTTGCTAAAGTGGTAGGTTTATACAGAGAACAGAATTTTCTTCACATATTTGAAACAAGCAGGAAATAAAAGAGAATCGACTCCGTGCAAATGGCATGGCGTGTCGTAGCTGTAAAGTTTTGGACTGGGGGTGGTGAGAATAAAGAGAATAGTCCTACCGCAATAGCCGTAAATATATAAAATTCAATCTAATGTTAGGATACATGTTAGATACAATCTAAAGACAATTATTAACAGGCTTTGAAGAATAATAAATTGAATTGATTTCCGCCTGCATTCTATTCTATCCAATACAGCACTTCTGATGATGTAGGCTAACTAAATATATATTATTCCCACCAAATGGAACAATGTAAGAACGCTGGGAAAACTAAATAAAAATACAATTAAACTAATACCAGTAAAATACCACAATTAAAAGTACAAATATATGCATTATATACAACTCAGATAATGTAACAAAGTCTAGATAAAACCAATAGTCTAAAGTAAAAAATAAAAAAAAAATCAACAACCGTAAAAAATAAGATAATATAATTAAGCAAAAAAATCTAAATACATAAAAGAATTAAGTAAATAATAAACAAACTAAAAACTTACGATTGCAATCGTAAAAACAAGTAATAGTAATACTCAACAACAAATGACTAAGTAATAATATAAAAAGGAGTAAATAGTTAACAAACAACATTATAAAATTACTACAATTTACTGCAATTGGATACACGACTATTCTGACTCAATAGCCTCAAGAATAATTTGAAACATAACCCTTATCGCCCACCCAATGACCGTCAACTAAACACAATACTAACGATAATGCAGCATTGAAAAGAATGTATAAATACAGTGTTGGAAATAAATATAAGACACCCCAGGAAAATCCATCTGAAAATTTGTGTGTGGTACCTAGATCCAATGATATTAGTATACATATTCGATTTTATAACAACTTTCCACGAAAGAAAGTTATTAAGAAAATTATTAAGAAAAATACGTTTTCGAGGCTGGAAATAAGCATAAGACAGTTTTGAAAATTTGTATTTACCAGCAAAATTATACACAATTCAATATTTACATTTATTCCCTTTCAATTGTAATGCTTCAACACACCTGTTTTGCATTGCATCAATAAGTTTTCTGAGAGGTTCAGATGGAATTTCATTCCAATACTGTTTAATGCAAGATTGTGAAATTTCTATATCTTCAAATTAAAATTTATTTTTGCATACTCGTCTTGACAAAATTCCCGCAAATTTTCTATTGGGTTTAAATCTGGAGACTTAGTGGGGCAGTTCAAAAAGTCAATATATTCTTTGTTATAAACCAGTCTTTCGTAAGCTTAAAAGTCAGTATGGCTGCGTTGCTTGTTGAAAAATAGCATTATTGGTGTCCTGATGATACATAAATAGGACAAGACATTTTTCCCAACACATTGATATATTATATGATATTAGGAATATTTTAGCATAAATTTGGGCATTAAGTACCAATATAAATTTTGAAGTTCCGCTACCTATCTAGCTATTGTAGTCTGAACATGTGCATCACTACTAAATGAGCGTTTCTAGACGCAGAGAAAGCTCCCCAGACCGTAACAGATCCTCCTCCAAAAGCTTTTTTTGAAAACAGCTGCTTCTCCTTTCTTAAATCATGCCAGTAACACTTGTAGCTGTCGGGCCCACCAAAATTATTTTTTTCTCATCAGAAAACACCACGGTTTCCCATTTCTCCTTTGTCCATGTTACTTTTTTTCTTTACCCAATCTATGCGCGTCTTCTTGTGTTTAGCAGTTAAACAGGGGCTGTCTTTCGTTACACGAGATTTGGTGATTCATGGAGAAGTTGACGAACTGTGCTTGGAATGATGGGTAAATTCTGAGATTTTTGCAGATATCTTGAGATTGATTGTCCTTTAGAACCTTCACGAAATAGTCGACGTCTGGCTTCATTTGTAATTTTAGGTGGACGACCTGGACGTTTTCTGCTGCTATACGATTCAGGGTCCTTTAGATAATTTCTCACAACTGTTCGGGACCTCGAGAGTTGAATCTATAAAATAAAAGGCATGTCATGGTTATATAATATCATGGTTTGGTTTGGTTTAGTTTGTTTTATTTTACGTCAAATGAACCAATTTGGTCATTTAATGTCGACATTTAAATCCACTGTAATTATTAACGTAAATTGCTCCCTCCTCTGCATATTTAATACAGCCAAATAAAAACCAATAAGGATTACGAACTGCAATTTCTACCAGTTACATATACGCAGTCATCAAAAACAAGCAAATAACCAGCTTTTAAATAACAACAAATCAGATTTAAAAAATTAAAAATAATATTAATTTTTACCTATCATAATTTTACACAGACCGCACCACATGTATATACTTGCGTGCGAGGAAATATTATTCAGCGAAAGAATAGAAAAAATGGTCTGATTGTTGACATGTATACATTCACAAGAAATATTCGTTACACATCCGATCTATGAATTTCAGCAACCAAATGCGTATGTATGTAGACAACAGCACACATATACATACATATGTCAAGTCCCATACTGTCCACATATGCTTATGTTTGTATGAGCCCCGGCGGGCGAGCTCGTGTGTATGTGTGTCAGCGTACCTCAGTGGGTGTACGGACATGCATCTATGTTTGCGTTAGCATGGGTGACATCCTGACGACAATTTCGCCCCTCTCTAATAACACAATACACAATCTAATAAATCCAAAATTTTAAAACAATAATCAGTTTGACGATCGCAAAAAGCGTGAAATCCAGAATTTGTACTCACAACAATCCAAATAAATATATATATATATAATATATATATATATATATATATATATATATATATAGAGAGAGAGAATATTTAGTTATATATATATATATATATATATATATATATATATATATATATATATATATATATATATTTATATATTGTTTATATTTATCAAGAAAAATTTTAAGGAAATAAGCATAGCAAAGGTGTGACGCTTTTCATCCTTGACGAGTTCACCGGACTATATTTATGCAAATATAAACTTAGTCCAATGAAGTTATATATATATATATATATATATATATATATATATATATATGTGTGTGTGTGTGTGCATGTGTGTTATATATATGTGTGTGTGTGTGTGTGTGACATGCACACACACACACATTATATATATATACACACACACACACAGCGAGACTCACAACATATGTATATGTGTGTGTGTGTGTCATAAATGTGTGCGGTATATATATATATATATATATATATATATATATATATATATATATATATATACACACACACACATATATACACACACACACACATATATATATATATATATATATATATTTTATGACAGGACTCTGAGGTCGACACGAAAATACCGGTTTATGTCTTCAGAACGCAATCTATATGTATTCATGCGCACACACACACACATATATATATGTATATATATATATATATATATATATATATATATATATATATATATATATATATATACCGCCCAAAAATGTCATAGCCATCAGCATAAAAATTGATTGTCCATCTTCCCTCAGAATAGCTTTTACCCCATCACGCATTATCCTAAAAGACGTCTAATGAATTACTGTGGTATCTAGTGATTAGACATAAACAACAGGCTTTTAGCACATGCAAACTATATGCGTGAATTTCTACCGACTGTTCTTGTTCAGACGAAACAAACTATTAAGTGAACCATGCGATTTAGGTCAGGAGTTTTCTGATTTTCGTGAATACTTCCCGACATTCATGAATCAATTCCCTTAAAAATCGTGCAGTGTATAATGGAGCATTGACCTGCTGAAAACTATTCCTCTTATCACAGCAGATAATCGTCATTTAAGAATGTAGCCAGACTCCAATGCTATATAGAGATTATATGCGACCAATTAACATATAAATGAAAAAAACGGTTTCCTCATTCTATCCCTTCAGGAAGCATATGATTCATTTTGCCCTTCTTTATTATTGCAAGAACCAGATAAGAAAACATAACAGTATTACTGCCAGAGGTATGTTGGAGATACACAATCCTCATTATCTAGATTTGATAGATTTAAAAACGTTTACGTGGTATTGCTTGCTGAAGAAGAGGTATTTTCCATGTTGCAGCTTCTTTCTCCACAGACTGAACGTCGCAAGCCCACCGTTTCCATGACAAATATTCCACCGCTATTTCCATGAAAATATTCAAATGAATAGAATTCTTTAATTTCACTAATTCAAGCCCAAAGAACTAGCCATGTTGTTTCCACGGAGTCCAATCACTCATATTTCCCCCGTATTATATATATAATGAGCAGGAACCAACCAGAAAGGTTTTTCTTAAAAAACTGTTGGACAGACTCTCACTTGGATTCTTCCTTGAACACGACAATCTTAACCTCTTAAAGATAAATGTGAATCGTTAATAATATTTATGGTCTTCATAATCTTCACTTTCGACCACCGATGTTTCATTCATAGCAGACACCTTATTCACGATTAATATTTTCAGGGATATATATATATATATATATATATATATATATATATATATATATATATATAAAATATAAAAAACACTAATATTCCATAGTTATAATTTATTCCATTGGAATCGTAAATCCGATCCAATTCTTCAGACCTACAAATTCAAAAAGAAAACAGAAAAAACAACTCCGGAAATAAAAAATTGAATTTAGAGAGACTGTAAGTATGAGAGTGTGGGACGAATGTTAGAGCTAAAGAGAGGGGTAACAGACGATAGAAGTTTTAGAGAGGTGAGTTGAAGACAGTTTAAGTGAGAGAAATATGAATGTTGTCGGATGTCTAATACATTAAAGATGTAACTGGAAAGGATACATTTTGTGGTGACATACACACACAATAGACGATCTAATCTTAAAGATCAGAAGAAGAGGGAGGGAGAGGAAATGAAAAGAAAAAGAGGCGGGGGAGAGAGATGGGGCGGGGAAAACTAAAACTGAAGGGCATTTACTGAAAGGGCCGCTGTGTAATTAAGAAAATTTGACAAAATTAATATCGACCACAGGTTACAAATCAAATATAAACATAAAAAATAAATATAACGATTATCTAATCTAGCAAGAACCTATATTTTTATGTTCAAAACATGCGTGTATATATATATATATATATGTGTGTGTGTGTGTGTGTGTGTGTTTACAGGGTATGTCAAAATACTTTTACAAACTTTGGGATTGGGTTCCTTACATTAAACAAAAGGTCCCATAAACATAAATCTTTCGTTTTTCCGATATTAATTTTAAAGAAAGTTTACGGTAGATGTTGCTTTGTTGCCACGTAGACTAGGTTACATTTGTCTGTCTTGTACATTAGTAACTAGTTTGTCTTCAACGTTTAACGTGTGTAGTAGTGAGTCAACTGAGAAGTGTTACGTTTAACAATGGCAGGATATTCATATCGTGAGCAGGCAGATATGATTTTAAAATAGGGCCTCTGGCATGTCGTACATCTTATAGTGGATGTTCTTCAAGAGGAGCTCCTGTATCGGTATCATTTGCAACGTATGCAGGGTCTTTCGCCCTCTGATAAGTCACCACGGAAAAACGATGGTTTATTGCCCAAACTGCCGATCCGATGTTTATCACTTCAGTTTTGTTTACGGTTGAGGCAACATTTGAACGAGGTGGAATATCAAAATTACACAATTGACATTGGTGTGCGGATCGGAATCCCCATGGTACAATACAGGCCGGATAATAGAAACTGTTTACGATTAATGTATGGACTGGATTTTTATGTGACTGTCTGATAGGTCCATATGTTTTTCCTGCACGTTTTACAGGAGCTGTCTGTAGTGGCTATATTTCAAACACACATCCAGACCTGCTAGAGGATGTATTCCTGCTAATACGAATACATATGTGGTTCATTATGGGGCTCCAGCACATCTCTGTCACATTGATCATGCTGTACTGACTGACATCTACAATGAAAAATGGACAGGTGGGATTATTCGAAAGGGTCCTTTAGTTGTTGATCCAACTGGTGCATGCTTTTGTAGAAGCAATGAGATGGCATTTTGAACATTTGTTATGTGTTGCTTTGTTGCGGTACAACAATGACCTTTTGGACGTATGTTTATATGGATATTTTACCTTGTTTTGCTGTCAGGAAACCGCCCTCTAATTTTGTAAATGTATTTTTTGGTTTGTATCATGGTTTGTATTTTTAAAAGCGTCTACTGTAAATGTAAAAATGAAGGATTGGCAGACATATGTTTATATGCACTTTTGTCCTTGTTTTAGTGTGTGTGGGGGGTAAAGCGCTTCCAAAGTGTACAAAAGTATTTTTTGATAAACCATGGATAAGTAATGAATTTAAATTTCCATTACATCGGTCTAACAAGTTTATACTGGTATATAATGTATTTACGGGAAACAGTCTTTTAAATTATATTGCTGGATATCAACAGAAAGAAAGTTAATAGTAATAAAAATAATTTAAATAAATATGTTCACTTAACTCTTAAATATTTGAACTCTGTGTTTCATTGAACCATAACCACCTTGTTGCTTATGATAGTATAATATTAATTTTCGTGAAGTATCTATGTGAATTTATGAAACCGTATGTTGTGTTATTTAAAATCGAAAGGAATAAATGCATTAAACTATCATTCATTCATATATATATATATATATATATATATATATATATATATATATATATATATATATATAGTTACCACTTTGCCAACGGAACACCATATTTATAAAGTAATACTCAATTGCCTGTGTAAGGAAATGTACACCTCTCGTTAGGGACCATTAGAATCTACCTTAAGTTTAAGAATAAAAGAGTAAAGAAACTGGGGTTGTATATATATACTAGCAGTAGAGCCCGGCGTTGCCCGGGGATGTAACAGTAAGAGATAGATCAAGTATCGACCATCATAAAGACTGAAAAATAAAATTGACAAAGATTATTGTTTAAGGTTGACGGGCACGCATGTCTTAATTAGTTTTTTTTTTTTTACAATTGGTCAAACCCAAATTCAAACAAAAACATTGTTTACAAATCGTTATGAGTCTATCGATCGGTGAATAGAATTTTATTATAAACAATTGTCTTGTAAATGGAATTTTTTAAAGCATTCTGAATGTAAATAAAGAAAAAAAGTGTGCAAGACAATAAAAATACTACCTGCCAAAAAAAAGTGGATGTTTGTTTTATCGGCTGAAATATGAAAGAAATCCGATCCCATATATAAAGGAACCCCCCCCCACACACACACACAAACAACTTGGGTGTTTTAACCTAAGTCACTCCACGGAATCGCTAAAACATAGAGCATAGGCTGATGAAAAAGACGCCAAAGTTTATGAAAACAAAATTTTATCGTCAAAATGCTTGTTTTTATGAAGAGGATAGACTAATTTTTTTTTAATTATTTTTTAAATTTTTCCATCTTTTTAGAATATTCTAAATTTTGATTTAAAAAACCTTGTTTCTCTTTGTCGCAACAAGGGGTAGTAAATAACATAGATAATTTTTAGCGCGTTTTTTTTGCATTTACACACATTAATTTAGAAAATCTTGCAAAAATAAAAATAATTGTCAGATGTTAATGAAACTTTCAGAAACTATTCACAGATGATCGAAATTATTATAAATATGTTTTTTTTTCTTTTTATTAAAGTCATGGCAGAAATATTTTTTTATATTTATTAACACCCCCATAACTAATTTTATGAAAAACTCAAGAAATTCGAGACCATCGGTTTTAGTGATTACAATAGTAAAAGCACAAGGCTTTGAAGAATGCAAATCTTTTTTTTTTTTTGGCCAACGTACCTGAAAATCAGCTGTGAATTGTAACATACAAAACTCAATAAAACAAATATATTATTTAGTTTCAAATGCTTTTATTTGTTTTAATTTGTTTTTATGAATATGGACAATATTTTCTGAAAGCAAAAATTTTTCAATGAAAATTGAATTTTTAATACAATTATTTCTTATTTCTTTTTATTTTAAAAGATTTTTAAAAATGTTTAAATTGAATTTAAAAATATTTTAACATTAGTTAAAAAGCAACATCAACCTTTCAAAATGTCCGTGTGAGATTGACATTGTCTAGCGCTTTGAAAATTGTATAATTTGGACCAATCAGATTAGCCATGGTAATTAAGAAATGTAATTTTTTGTGTTTATAGTCGGACAGTAATTATCATAGTACGGAAGACCAACCAGAATACAATTTAGTTGCATTATTTGAGTTCAGCATTGTTCTCCGCTGTTAAGCCCTTTACTTTTGCGAAACACGTATGGAGAAGTTAATTTGAGTTTTCAATTTCAGCTGAGAAGGGTACCTACAAGTAACAGTATCATCTTACGAAATTTGACTACTGCTAAACTTTAATTTATATGATCTTATTTTTATATTAATCTCAGTTATGACATTTTTCCATAAATGAAATATCAAAATTAATAATAAAATGAATGGAAATACAAATAACACAGTAAAATGTAATAAATGTACATAAAATTATAGTATTTTATGTACATTTCTGATAAAATTTCATAAGAAAGGGTACCTAAATTAATTAGATACCTTTTTTTCTTATGAAATTTAATCTCACTATTAACAGTCTTATTGTTTAATTTCTTTATATTTTCCATAAAGCATCGTAAACGTAAAAATGAAAGCTAAGTACAAAAAAATAAATAAAAAAAAAAAAAATTAGAGCGCTGAAAGTTTTCCTTAAAAGTAACAATGGAAATAATTTGTTCACTTAAATAATTTCACTTCCTTCCATCCGTAGAAAGAATTATCCTCCGTAAGTTATCTAAACGTCATGAATGTGCCTTTCGTCAATCGTCAAGCGACGCGAAAGTTTATGACCTGCTTTGTTTTATTTTCAAATTACATTTTTTTCGGCGCAGAAGCTAAGTTAAGCTTGGTTCAAAATATTTTAAATAAACAGTATAATTTCTGTTTTATTAAAATCAGTTTTGAAAAAAAAATAATTGATTTTTAAAAAGAATATCAAAGTAAGATTTTAATCTTTTTTATCAAATCGAAAAAATGATGGAAAATGGTTGATTCTATCCTTTTTTTTTTTTAAAAAAAAACAATATTTTAACGAAAATTTCAGACGTGCTAGGAACGATTAAAAAATGTAAAAAAAACCCCAAAAATACTTTGATCTTTCCTCTTTAATAATAATATGAACATTAGACGATAAAATTTTGTTTTCGTCAAGTTCGGCGTCTTTTTCATCATTCTGGGCTCTTTTGTTTACATTTTGGTTGATGAGTTGCCCCCCTTTCATTCTCACGATGTGTCTTAATCGTGTTTTCAAATTGATTTTATTAAAAACAACTGTGTTTTTCCCATTTTCGGCCCCGTTAGAACCACCACAAGGTAATTTTATGTAGTCCTGTGAAGTTTTGTTGAAATCGGCTAAAAAATGTAGGAAATTCGATCCAACATATAAAAGTTACAGACACACAAACACAATCTGCGTTTTATAATAAGTAAGATTCAAAAATCGTACGACTCATACAGTAATCGCTATCACTTGACTTAAAATATTTTTGCCCTTCCTTGCTTTTAAAGGAGTGCCCTTTGCCGTGTGCTGATGTTGCTACATGCCTTACTTCTTGCCTATCTCACACTGCGAATTTTTTCTAAGCTCTATACTAAACATTAAATCTGTTACGAAAAAAGAACTAAACAAAATGAACACAAAACGATCAGTTTTAAAAAAGAACTCGTAACTGGAAAAGCCGAATGATAAAAGAATGTTAACAACAAATACTTTTTCACACCCAAAACCAGTTCTGCGGAATCAGAATCAACGTTGAGTTTAAGCAAGCGAATGAGCCAATTGGAGTAAAGTGCCATGCAGATTTAAATTTTTCCCACTTGTGACGAATGCAGCTATCGATATTTTTTGCATGCTAGAATGCTAGTTAACATTCGTATCAGTCAGCTGTTGGCTCTCACGCTGGCTAATAGAATCTTCCGGCCTATTCGTGGCAGCCAGCTATAGGCTCTCACTTTGGCCAGTAGAAAATGGCCGCAAACTACATGAAAACTGCTGCAGAAGCATGAAAAAATCGATTATTTCTACTATCGACGGAAGTTGGGAAATGCAAAGTCGGTGTTGGCCTTTTCGCTAACTTGGAGCATGTGCATGTAAATTTTGGTGCAAATCCGTCGAAAATTGCGGCCGTGCATTCGTTACACACACGCACACACACATCCTGCCTTTTATAGATAGTGATAAAATCCATTCACTTAGCATCCCCATAATTTTCCTAGACATTTCACTTAACCCAATGAAAATATATAAGCGTCTCTTAAATTTTTTAAAATTAAGAACATTTTCAATTTGTCTTTATATATATATATGTTGCAAAATAGAATCCTATATTTTACTTGATAAAGTATATCATATATATATATATATATATATATATATATATATATATATATATATATATATATATATATTATTAGTAATATCCGCTCTACACTTTCAATGTTTTAGAATTGTGCATTGAGCTCTTTCTTAAAATATACGCCCTGTAGTCTGTCTTCGGTTTGTCCATATATATATATATATATATATATATATATATATATATATATATATATATATATATATATATATATATATATAGGAAACAGTAGTGCTGATTATAACAAAGGCTTCATAATATGAGTACAGTGTTATTACAATTCTTAACACATATTAATTGGACTTCGAACTTTGATAAGCTTTAGAATTGTCAAAATGATTTTGATTTATATTTTGTGGCATATTTGAATATCTGATGTGAATTTATTGGCAGTTACATTCATTCATAAATGACCTAAATGTCTCATCCAGGTTTTCAATTCTGGGTTTATCATGCAGCGAATAGCTTTAACGTCTGTGGCCTTCCAATCCTCTGGCATCATTCAACTTCAACAAATATGTATAGATATAACTCAATGTCAGAATACATTAAATAAGATGAGTCGGTAAAAGCTATTCAGTTGCGACAGCCCCACAACCCTTTAACATTTTAGTGAAACTGGCAAGTGCAGTTATAGACAAGATGGCAGAAAAAGATGAACACCAAGAATCATAGCGGAGGATAGAAACAATTATATATATAACTAAAGAAAGAAATGTAATGAAAACGATATTTTTAGAAGCAATAAATTTAATTTTCTTTGACAGTTTTCTACAAATAACATACGTAAAAAAACTCTTCCTTTAAAGAAAATAAAAGAAAACTATATAACCTTCCAACATATTTTTGAATATGTTATATATGAATGCTTGCTGTTTTGATGTTGCTTATAGCGGTAGCAGTGAGACGATTTTTTAAACATTTTCTCTGCTTCCATTTTCTTTTGCTTTAACTCAGAACTTATTACTATGGAGGGTGTTCATAAAGAGGATATAATATTGATCGCTTGCTTTGCATTCTTAAGAAAATCCAAATAAACAGAGAATGATATCATTGTCGAGAAATGCTTATTTGTTCGATATCCACTAATATTAAATTCTACTTTTCAAGGAGTATAATTGTATATATTTATTCGCATTTGTGAGGATAATAAAGTACTTACGACAGATTAAAGAAATCGATGAAGAACATTGACCATATCCGCTTTCGATGCTTTCCTTTTTTTTTTAATTTCGCCCTGTAAACACTTAACACAACATGAAATAACAGCAGAATATATTTCTTTTCAAATAAAACTAAATATCTTTAGAATACTTAAATGGGATCTCCATCGGAGTATCAGGTTTATATGTCGCATCACTTATCAGCATTAAGATTTTAAGGAATAGAGCTCGTAGTAGAAATAGACGGGTACTAAACAAATATAGTGGAACTAAATTAGACAAAAAATTGTTTTGCATTACGGCATATCAACTTATTGTGAGGCCTATATTAAGTAGGCGACATAGCACTCTAGAGAGAGACAGAGAGTGGCACAGAGAGACAGTGAGAGTCTCGTACGACTACCAGATATAATTATCTGGAACTAATTTGCGTACATATAGTAAGCTCCGTTTACACTATTTCTGTAACTTGTTGTTAATATATCTTTCTTACATCTAATCCGTGTTCCGTGTTTTCCTTCTGTGGTCCCAACTTTGGCCCCACATCACAACCTTATTGGTTTATTTAATGCAGACAATTTTTTTTTTTTTTTTTGGTAATACTTTTTTTTTCAAAAATGTATTGCTGGTAATTTCTTTTTTTTTCAAAAATGTATTACTGATTATAATGTATTGCTGGTAATAAATTTTACAGAGTATTTCTGGTATTAAAACCTTTTTTTACACTTTCATAATGTTTGACCCCACTTTAGGGGTTAACTTTTTACCCATAGTTGGGAACCTAACATGTCCTAGCGCCCCTCCCCGATCAGGGGTGGGGGGCTGGGAACACCAGCAATTAAGAGGTGGTTCCATGATCCTCAAAACCTCCTGATGAGAGGCTTTGCTGTTGAATGCACGTTTTTCTAACGAAATTTTCCCGCGCTTGAATGTTTTGCTTATGTTTTGAAAGACTTCTTTCGCTATCCCAATGAGCCTTCTGATATCAATGTCGCACTTTCCGTCGTCAGTTAAAACACTACCCAGAAATTTAAATTGTTGGACTTGTTTGATTTTGCTAGCTCATAGTTGCAGAGTTGCAAAAGAAAGGGAAATGTGGAGACCTATAATCGCCTACAAGCTGAGAGGACATAGCACCTAGAAGATCATATACTCAACATATCATCATGGTCTGTACAAAAAAATATATATCTATGTGATTATACAGAATTTTGCTGGGAGTAAATATGTGAGTAACGACGAAGTTTAAACAAAATGGAAGCAAAATGGACGCTTGTACATAAACTATGATATTAGCGCGATATTCACACTTGTTGAATTTTGAGTCGACTCCTTTTTAGCCAATGGCAATGTTTCGTCCTTTTGTTGGTATAAAAGTGATTAGTTTCTAAGACTTTAGAAATAGCTTGGACAGTGTTGAAGAACAGTGTTTGAACGCAACTTTTCAGTAAGTTATAATATAATTCGATTTAGTATATGTAATTATTAATCTTGTGTGATATGTCTTTTATCAAAGTTACTCAATGTGTTAACATTACTGAACGACGATAACACATATGGTAAAACAATATTATATAGACAAAAATTAAGTTCAGAGAGAAAAAATCGAAGAAAGCAGCCATGGAATATTCGCAAATTAGTTCCAGATAATTATATCGATTTGTTGACTGATTAGGTCCTGCATTATCGAGAACATTTTTAAAAAATTGTCCTCAGACATTAACAATATATAGATTTTAATTTTTCAGCATTTTTATAGTGATGTATACTGGCTTAGGAAAGAGTATTTCTTTCAGAAACATTGATGCTTTGGTAAAATTTGATAAAAAAAGTTATTTCTCCTTGTAATAAGTGTGGTATTCTCTAAGTAGAAGCTGCGATTGAATTTATTTCTATGTATGACTTATAAAAAACTTTCATAATTTTCCGTGTATGAGATCTTTTTTTAAATGTCTGGAATTTTCTCCAGTTATTGCAAGTAACAGATGTCAGTTTCTTTTATATGTACCTGCTTCATATTATTATAAAATTATTATAAAGATATATAGGTAGAAATATCAACGATTTTGCGAGCACAACAAAGGCACTGACTTATAAATAATTATAAAATACAAAACAAAAGCAGATTTTTAACGGATCATCAAAAAGAAATGTAAATTACGCAATATTTCTGAAAGAAAATGTGTTTTATGTCTTTGTTATGCAATACTTTTCAGAAGAAAATGCGTTTTCAGCTTTCTTTTTTTATGTTCTATATGACATGCCCCTTAAGGATATGGGCGATTATAGTTCTCCACAACTTCCTGTATTTTGCAGCTATTAGCAGAGTTTTTTTGCTATCTCTCCTATTCCTTGTTCTGCCAGGCTCTTTAGGTAGGTCATTCCTTGCTTTGCTCTGTCTAGTCTGATAAAAAGAAAATCAGGAATTTTTATCTATTATTTCCTTTTAGAATTGGTTTTTGGGTTTCATCTAAAGTCTGCTTCAGCTCTTTACTTTCAACGTATGTAATTTTATTAACTAATTATTTGTCTTATTTTATTTTTTATCTCCTCGACCAATGCAAGCAGATAGGCTTGCTTATCGTCCGGTTCATACTCCTCCACGGTCTTTCGAGTAGTGATTTATTCATTGTTACCTGTTTAGGATTCGGTTTCCTGTTCCTTCTAAATTCTACTTAAATTCTATACTCTTAACGCTTGCATTTACTTGCACTAATAGAACTCCACACAATAATCCTCTACCCCGAATGTCTCATGAGCCTTGTATTAAATGAAGATTAATAAAAAACAAAACAAAAGTCAAGTTGTTAAGCTCTGGTTTTAATGCGTGCACAACTTAACTCAGAAATTTTCCATTAAAGAAATGTTACGTCCGACGTCCTGTATGGCAGTGAATATGAAGAAGAGACTTGAAGCAATAGCAATATAACTTTACAGAATGATAATGAGGATACCATGGACGCAACGTGTGAGTAACTTCGACATTTTAGAGAAAATGGGGGTGAAATGGACACTTGTACTTGACATCAGGAAGAGGCAGTTGAGATTTCTAGGGCATATAATAAAGAAAGACGTATCGGAAAATCTGAAACTCTCAGGGCTTATTAAATGCAAGAGAAACAGAGGAAAACAATACATAACCTGCTTAGGGAATTGAGTAAAGGATTGAGCTTAGGGGAATTAACAAAAAAGACAACATTTATTAAGAGCTACGAAAAACAGGAAATTGTGGAGATCCATGAACACGTACATCCTGAAGTGTTACGACACAAAGAAGAAGATCCTTTCCTTTCTCTTCTACTCTTGAATAATTACGTTTCCTTTACATCCTTTTTCTACTAGGGTGTCTAGTTTACCTCTGTCGCAGAGGCTTTCTCAGTTTGATATGTGTTTTTTTAACAACCACAGAGCAAATCTGCGGATTTTTACAGCAACAATGCTGAGTGGACATTAGTTATGGCTGTTAGACATTTTCATGACGGTCGTCCTCGAGTATAGAATCCAGAGGTTGGCAGTGAATATTTCGGAGACAGTAGGAAAGCGTAGTGGAGGTTCGCAGTGGATATCACAACAGAGTGTAGTTCATCCTTCTCCTGGTCGCCTTTGGTCCTTCCGGTAGACGAAACAAGATGGCCGCGTTTATACACGACGAATACAGTGTTGTGCGGCTTCGGATTTGTCAACCTTCCATTGGTCGACTATAAAGGGAAATAAGTCATTCTGACTAGCTCACTAGTTATAAGTGTTATATACCCCAAAAAACTGTAACAATGGCTTGGGGGAAGGAATACATAACCTGGGTTGATCTGCATTTGAACCGCATGTCCAGATCAAATTCCAAGCCAGTTTGACTTGATATTCGTGCTAGCACAACCAACGACAGTTTCCGTACATTTTACTTCCTATATAGATGTTACTGCAACATGGAACAAACGCAAAAAAATTAAAAATAAAACACTACTTTGTGATACAGAGATATATCACAGAAGAAATTGCTTCCTATATTTAAAATGTTTTATAAAGATAAATGTACAGATTCTATTATTAAATGACACAATTCTCCTCAAGATTAATTAATCTTCAATTAAGATTACACAAAAATACACTAAAAAAAAAGAGCGGTTTGACAACGAGGCCACCACACTCGTCGATGTTCGGATTTTATTGGCGTTGTCATTAAACACAAACCAACCAGGAATTATTCGCCAAATAACAACACCGAAGAGAAGAAAAATTAATTTGCTATCATTAAATACTCTTGACAAGTTTCCTCGCGATAAAGTAAACTATAAATAAATTTAAAGTCAACTTTATATTTATCGGCTACACGTAATATATTTCTTTGTCTTCTGTCAGCTGAAGAACTTAATTTATTATGCTGTGAATATAAAAGTGTTGAATTTTCAGATGAAGGAGTTTAAAAATTATTCTTTAGTGCTATGAAATTTTATTACTCAGAGTTCCAATTCCTTCTGAACAACGTCTTCTCGTTTGAAATGAAAACATTACCATTTTTATTCCATCATGCAAGTAATTATACATTGTCACAGCAAACAACAAAGGTTTTTTTTTCTTAAATTAGTATTCAAATTTTGCCTCTAAATATTGACTGATTGGGAAAATGCCGAGTGGAAATTATTTCAATAAATATGGAATATTTGTAAATGGTTATAAACATCCTAATGTATATATTTATATGATTATGGATTAGTAGCGCTGTAGTCTGACATTATTAACTGGGATTTTTAACAAATATATCTCTTGGAGCGATAAAGGAAATAGCAAATTAAATGATATCAAAATGAAGGAGTTTATGTTGTGCAAAATAAATAATTTATCTTCATTACAGATGAAACACACACACACACATATATATATATAATTGAATTAAAATAAAAAAGAAAACAACGTACAGCAAGTATTTCGCAATCTAACCGTTGCCTATCGCTCTTCAGGCGTCGAATCCTAGGAAAGCTGTATTGATTTTTGCTTTTCATTCCCTCTTAGCACGATCTACAGCCTTTAGGCATTGACAAAATTTAAGTTATTATTTTTACATTTTTTACGATTGAGGGTGTAAGGGATTTACTATTTTTTTAACCAGCAAGGATATAAAAAAGAATTATATATATATATATATATATATATGATTGGTATATACGGAATAAATTCCAATAACCAACAATTACTATTATTAAAAAAGTGCTCAATACCGAGTAGAGCGAATATAATTATTTATTTAAAAACTATAACATCATCACTTGTTAAGACACCAGAGGTGTTGAAACAAGATGACTATTTTTGTCGTGAGTTTATGACATATTTATGTTATAATTTTTAAATAAATGATTATATATATATATATATATATATATATATATATATATATATATATATATATATATAGGCAGAATATCTTCTTTCCTTTGTTGAAAAATCTTGACATATATCTATTTATTTTATTTTAATCCTCTCAGATTCACGGCTGAATTTCTTAGTGTTGTCATGAAATGCGCTCCATTATAGTCAATTTAAAAATTAACGTTAATAATATGTTTCAGCCGCATTTAGAAAAACAGTTCATAACTACTAATTACATTAATTTTATGCCTTAGGAATTATCCTTGTATGAGATTGAAAGTACTTGAGAAAAATAAAAGAAATAAGCAAAACTATGGTGCCTTTCTTAATCAGGTCATGAACAAAACTAAAAGCGAGTTACAATTCCTAGATTAAA
>CAHIKZ030000014.1:2787500-2800000 GCA_903632075.3 Acanthosepion pharaonis | reverse complement strand
TTCATTTGTTTCTATCTTTGCAAATAAATTAATGCAAATTAATATTTTTCTTTTTTCATACTCTTTTGTCAATTTTTGTTATTGTCTTTTTTTTTCAGATATGTATTTCTTTCAATACTATACCAATTCACTTTTAATTTCTTCATTTTCTCAAGCGCCGCTTTCCCTCTTTTGATGATTTTATAAATACGTAAAAACCGTTCTCTAAAATTTTCAATTTCTTTCTTGCTAATTCTCTCCTTCGTCATTTGCTTGGCTTCATTTTTCCATCTTTTTCTTTCTTCTTTTTTCCTTCCTTCTTTCCGTCCTCGTTTTCACTTCCTTCCTTCCTTCTTCATTTATTCTTCCTTTCTTCCTTCGTTGAATTGTTTCTTGCTTTCTCTATTTTGTAATTTACTTAATTTTTTTTTTCTCAGCATATCCCAGAATTTTTTTTTATTATTTCATCAAAGCAGGATAACTAGAAAACAGTGTTGCCTTTTATGCATGCGTTTTAACAATAAAAATAACGCCGTGAGAATTTTTTGTAGGCTCATATTTTATTCGTATTCAAACCTTCAAGACTATCGTTGAGATTTCCGCTATTTTTATTGCCTTTGGTATCATATTTATTGTGACTATTAATAATGTCGGAAGCAGCTACAGTATTAACAATGATGGAACATATGTCGTTTTAACACAGTTTAATTTTATGAATGATGCGAAGGATAAGAGCGTCACGCGAGAAAAAGAAAAATGTCGTGTCGTAACCAGATACATGTAAATTGAGATCATGTTTTTTTTTATATTTGAATCAAATATCTGTGGTAAGTTCAAGTAGTTTTCAAGGTTGTACCGTAATGTCACGGATGATACAGGTTGTCTCACAGGAAAAGGAGAAGAATAAATAGCAAAAAAAACAAAACAATCAAAACTAAAAAAAAAAAGAAGAAAAAATTTGATTCGTTTTATACGTCTTATCAACACATTTCAGGTTATTTAAAGCCAGAAAATATTTTTAGATAGTAATTTTTTTAAGATAATGGTTTAGTAATACAAGTTTTACTAATTTACATTACAGGTGTGGGGTGCGGAGACGTGTTACATTTCATGATTTTCCAAAAGGTATTTACGCGAAAGTGAATATAACGAATTCAAATGGAACTCGGCACACCAATTGACAATTATCTATTACACCACCTGCACATAGTGGAACACACCTATTCTATTGTTAATACACTCTCCCACCTATAATAAGTAGGAGGAGTAGGAGTCGCCCAGCGGTTCGGTCTGAGTTCAGTCAGAGGTCGGACGACCGGCTGACAGGTTGAACTCTCTGTCTTCGGGCGGGGAGGAACCCGAACGAGGCTACGCCGAAGGGCGGAGTCTCTTTCGGGGAGGTAAACCGACCCTGAACCCGTTTAGTCGGGTTTTAAAAGGGCGTATTTTTGGCCGAGCCCACGGGCTCGGAGATCCCACGTTAAATCGGCCTTGTGCCACATGATGCCCTCGTGGGTGGGGGTGACTGAATATCGCTCAGTGGTTCGGTCTGATTTCAATCTGAAGTCGGACGACCGGCTGACCGGTTGAACTCTCTGCCTTCGGACAGGGAGGAACCCGAATGAGGCTACGCCGAAGGGCGGAGTCTCTTTCGGGGAGGTAAACCGACCCTGAATTCGTTTAGACGGGTTTTAAAAGGGCGTATTTTTGGCCGATCCCACGGGCTCGGAGATCCCACGTTAAACCGGCCTTGTGCCACATGATGCCCTCGTGGTGGGGGGTGACCGAATATCGCTCAGTGGTTCGGTTAGTCAGTCGATGCCGGACGACCGTTAGTTGGATACTAAAGTATCAGCGACCACAACTAGATTTCTCTGCTTCATTACCTATTATATCAAGTTCCTAACGTTTTGTACGTCGAACCTAATTTAGGACCGACTTAGTACAAATACAAGCCTCCACTGTGAAACCACTCCATAGCAACATCCAAGCTTACAGCACCTGGTATTCCCAAACGGTCACCTATCTAAGTACTGTACAGATTCGACGTTGCTTAACTTTGGTAATTGTTCAGGAGTGTTTCAGTGTGATGTGACAGTAAAAAAAATTCAAAGGAAGAAAAACAAAGAAAAAATTGATAAAGATTATTTAATTATAATAAAATTTTAATCTAGAGAAGGGGTATAAAAGAAATAATGAAAAAACAAATGAAACAGATCGCATATCACTAAGAAAATTAAGTTTCCATATTTTGCGGCGTACGATTTTTTTTCTTCTTCATAAGCTAACACTTGAAATAACTTTGACTTCTGCACGACGAAGCCAGGCTTAGGTTGAATCTTTGGATTTGCGAATTTCGCCAAGTCGTATTTCCGATTTTATTTTTCTTATAACCATCATGATAAATTGAGGGTGTGTTCTATGTGTCTTACTGTTAAATGTCAAATACAAAGGTGGCGGTTATCAGTTAGGAGGGGTCTGTAATTTTTCACAATATGCAATAAACTGTTTCTGTTAATAGAATGTGAGTCTGAAAACCATTTCAAATGTAGAAAATGCGTAAGTTTCAACGGGAGAGTCGGAAATAGGAACATTTCCCCCAAAATCTATGAATCCTGCGAACGTCGGCCGTCAGGCTTGTAATGATATAAGTCTCTTTCCACCTATCTTACTTTTCCACCTCTCTCTTTCCACCTCTCACTCTTTTCACCTCTCTCTCTTTCCACCTCTCTCTTTCGACCTATCTCTATTTCCACCTTTCTTTCTTTCCATTTCACTTTCTTTCCAACTCTCTCTCTCTTTCGACCTATCTCTATTTCCACCTCTCATTCCACCCATCTCTCTTTCCACCCCTCTCTCTTTCCACCCCTCTCACTCTTCCCCTCTCTCTCTTTCCACCTCTGTCTCTCTTTCCACCTCTTTCTCTCTTTCCACCTCTCTTTCCACCTATCTTTCTTTCCACCTCTCTCTCATTCCACCTCTCTCTCTCTTTCCACGTATCTCTCTTTTCACCTCTCACTATTTCCACCTTTCTTTCTTTCCATTTCACTTTCTTTCCATCTCTCTCTCTCTCTTTCCTCCTATCTCTCTTTCCTCCTATCTCTCTTTCCACCTCTCTCTCTCTTTCCACCTCTCTCTCTCTTTCCACCTCTCTTTCCACCTATCTTTCTTCCCACCTATCTCTCATTCCACCTCTCTCTCCCTTTCCCCGTATCTCTCTATTCATCTCTCTCTCTTTCCACCTCTGTCTCTCTTTCCACCTCTGTCTCTCTTTCCACCTATCTTTCTTTCCACCTCTCTCTCATTCCAGCTCTCTCTCTTTCTACGTATCTCTCTTTTCATCTCTCACTATTTCCACCTTTCTTTCTTTCCATTTCACTTTCTTTCCAACTCTCTCTCTCTCTCTTTCCACCTATCTCTATTTCCACCTCTCTTTCCACCTATCTCTATTTCCACCTCTCTTTCCACCTATCTCTATTTCCACCTCTCTTTCCACCTATCTCTATTTCCACCTCTCTTTCCACCTCTCTCTCTTTCCACCTCTCTCACTCTTTTCACCTCTCTCTCTTTCCACCTCTGTCTCTCTTTCCACCTCTCTTTCCACCTATCTTTCTTTCCACCTCTCTCTCATTCCACCTCTCTCTTTCTACGTATCTCTCTTTTCACCTCTCTCTATTTCCACCTTTCTTTCTTTCTTTCTTTCTTTCTTTCTTTCTTTCTTTCTTTCTTTCTTTCTTTCCATCTCACTTTCTTTCCAACACTCTCTCTTTTCACCTATCTCTATTTCCACCTCTCTTTCCACCTATCTCTAAATTCACCCCTCTCTTTCCATTCTCTCTCACTCTTGCCACCTCTCTGACATTTCGTGCGTGCTTATTTATATTTCAGCTTACTTTAAAAAAACATTATTTTGAATATTTAAAAAATATTTTTGCCATATTTAAAAAAGATTTTCACGTGAATATGAGTTAAAATATTTTTTAATATGCCAAAATTTATATTTAAGTTAATCTCATTTTAAAAATATTTTTAAGTTCAAAAATACGAATTGTTTATACAGTATTTTTATTTCAACTTTCTTCAGACAATATTTTTTTTATGTTGAAATCAACTTCAATGTTTTATGACATGAACCGACAGTGACCTACCGGGTCACGTGTGTTCTCGTAATAAATAAAAATAAACATACCGACTTCTATTTTTCTTTGTGTAGCGATCAATGCTCTCCACAGCTTCTGTCCTTTGTAGCTCTTAATAAATTTTGTCTTTTTGTTATTTCTCCTAGAATCTGTTTCGTATTCCAATTACTCAAACTCCCTATGTTATATGCTCTTTTCATATGTCGCTCCTGCCTTTAATCATTTCTGTCATTAGCCAATTTTTAGGAAATGAACAATGCATACGGATCTGTATAACTTATTGCTGTTATTATAGCTATTTACTAAACGGATCATAGATAAAAGGCCCCAAGTACACAGCACCTAGTGGTGATCAAACTCATTACTCATTAGTAAATTTGCTGTCATTTTCTGGGTGTTATATATATATATATATATATATATATATATATATATGGATAGAACGTATGTAAATATAAAAGTGGTCATTTACCTCACCACCCAATGGCCACAGGCTGTTTCATCCTTAAACGCAATCGTAAGGCCTGGTCAAACGCAATCGAAATACGTGTCGTGGTTCGCATTATCGTCCAGTTCAAATTCCTCCCCATCATTTACACAGGAGTAGAGGTTTATATCTTGTCCCCCTTTTCAATATATATATATATATATATATATATATATATATATATATATATATTATCACTTCGCTAGGGGACAAATGATTATATATATATATATATATATATATATATGTGTGTGTGTGTGTGTGTGTGTGTGTGTGTGTAGCTGGCCACCCGTATTCAAGGATACCCGTCTACTAGGTCGGCTATCCAGTCCCTATTGCAGACGCTTGTTCAGGCGCATTTGTGTTTATTTAACACCCACGGAGCCAACGTGTGGTTTATACTGTAATTCTGCTGAGCAGGCCTTAGTTACAGTTTCTGCGAAAGAGCGTGTTATCTAGAGTGATTAACAATTTGAAGAAGCTCAGCATGCTCAAGCCCTCGGTCACGATGACTTGTGACTTTATGCTAGCACAGGGTTCCAAGGGTTCCATCTACATAATTTCACTCAAAAGGCTTGGGTCAACCCGTGGTATGGTTTTCCAGGCACTTTCCAAAGGTGCCCCACGCTGAGATCGACCCCTCCACTAGGATAACATCAAGAAGTCTCCTACCTGAAAAATCGTACATGGTGAGATTCGAACCCGTGTCTCATGCTCAGAATGCGAACGTTCTAACTACTCGCCTGCGTTCCCATCCCTCTGTATCTGTCTCTCTCTCTCTCTCTCTCTCTCTCTCTCTCTCTCTCTATATATATATATATATATATATATATATATATTAAGAAATGGACAAGGTCCGACAATTTATTTATTAAAGACATTTTTTTTTATGTTTAACGTTGTTATTTTATAGATACAAGTATTTAAGCAAATGCTCTGTTTATGATAAACAGTATTAAATAACATTTACCGGCCTGAATGTCCGAGAAATTTTCATAGAAAATATTCGTTCTTTGACAGGATTCGAACCTATGAAAATATATATATATAGAGAGAGAGAGAGAGAGACAGAGAGAAAGACAGACAGAGAGAGAGGGACAGAGAAAGAGAAAGAGTGGGAGCGGTAGAAAGAGATGGAGAGGCAGAAGACAGACTGACAATGAATCAAAGAGTGGCTATTCTCCATATATACAGATACAAAAGAGAGTATTCCCCAGAAGCTGTAATCTGAATTCAACTCATAATCTACAGAATCTATGTATTTGTCTATTTATGCAATTAAGCAGAAACATTTACTTTAATTGTCTTAAAAATTTATAAAAATATACGTTTGAAAAAGACAGAGAAAAAGAGATAAATCGTGAATAAATTATTCGTAATATCATTAACAATTTTGAAAATGTTGATGTTTTTTTTTTAATTATTTCTGTTGCTTGTTAAAGCAAATTTCAGACCATACACCGATCATTATTAAACTACTGCCTTCCCTGTTACGCCACAAACATTCGCTGGGGACAGGCACACGGTTAATGACTCTGGTTGAAATCTTTCCAGGAGATTATTTCTTATCTATGATCCCCCCTACTTAATAACGATCGTAGAATGAAAGTAGGAATAAGAGGAACGAAAGTCAAATATTAAAAACTGTCAATGCTTAACTAAAATAATTCGAATATAACGATTATTATTTCTACTATATTTAATATATTTCCATTTAAAGTAATAAACATAATTAAATTTTGATATATTTATAAAACTTCACAATTATTTCAAAATGAATAATTAATAAAAAAATCATTATTTTAATCATTTCACCTCTCAAGGTGTTAAGACGCAATAGGTTACCGGGAGAGGAAGGGAATGAAAAAAAAATTATTAGGTGAAAGGTCAATAAAAAGACAGAAATCAGGAAGACAACAGATGGTGATTGACATTGCACTTAAATTACTGATGATTTTAAGTGACAGAGAAACCAGAAATCGGAAGAGAGTTCCACAGTAGAGAAGTGCAAGAGAAGAAACTATTAGAATAGAATATACGGTTACACTATTCCAACGCTAAAACGATAACATCTTGCAGCCAGTCTTTTAGTCGGCATCTTCATATATTTGAGGTACAAAGAAGGAGAGTTCATTACGACAATTGCCATGCAAACATTTAGATAAAAGACAGACGGAAGTCACGGTACGGCGGTGAGAAAATGGCTGAAGACGATATGACATCAGAACTGATAACTATAGAAACCTTTTGCATTTTATCTAGAATCTCAAGATATATAGCTGGTTCACCAGACTAAATATGACAGCAATATTCAGTGCAGGGACCAATGCTGGATTTATAAATGTAATTATGATTAGAAAATTGTTTGGAACAACACAGTGAATCAACCTTATTAACGGAAGATGTCGACTGATTAATGGCAATGTCTGAAAATTAAAAGATGAAACGAAATTCTCAGTTCGAATAAAAGCAGTAAACAAAGCAAGAAAATCAGACTTTTTTCTAATAAAAAAAATATGTTTCGGAGAATGCAAGGATGCTGTTTGCACTCAATATCAAACCGGGCCCTCGACCTGAGATTGTTCCAGCCATCTCTATTCGGTCTTGGATGCGTGGAAAAGAATTGTAGTACGCCAGTCAGTTATGTGACATGCGTGATACACGCTTAGGCGATCATGTATCTCTTGATAAATGACTGACGAAGCAGATTTTTTCCCACAGTAGGTTGCCATTTCTTTCTGCGGTAGACCAGTTGCCACGCAAGATTAGAGATCAGATCTGTCCTGTTATTTACCAATAGCTGGGGGAGAAGAAGAGGATTCATACCTTTCCTAAGGGTATTAGCACGTAAGTGAATATAATAGATTTGACTGGAATTCGAACTCAGCTCTTCGATTCGTCAACCCGAGCCTTCACCCATTCTCATTCTTTCACTGTGTTATATATATATATATATATATATATATATATATATATATATATATATATATATATAAAATGTGAACAGAATAGATGGACAGTCAAACATCGCAGTTAAGAATGTAAGGTCCACATACAGGACGAGGAGGGGGCGTGTTGTCAGACATACTAACGGGGAGTAATTGACTACTAACTCTCATTCTCTATATCTTTTCCCTTCAGGAATGGCGATCATGTCTCTCCATATTTGTAGCTCTTTGCAATATTTGTCGTTTTTGCTATCACTCCTAATCCCTGTTCAGCCATACATTTGCATAAATTCGTTACGTAAGTTATTCATTACTTTCCACCACCTCCCTTGCCTTCAATATATCCTGTGAATGTTAAATTTTCTGAGCCGTCTTTCTTAATACTCTAGAAATGTCAACTGTCTTTTAACTGATTCTAAGTGCGTCATTTCTTTATCTTCGCCTTTGTTCACGTGTTCATTTCCTATTATCAATATCCTTCTGTCGAAACTCATTTCTCTTGCCCCATTCCACTTCTTCATCTGTGAGCCGGTTTTCCAGAATTCACTACTGTATAGGAGGACCGATATGACATAACAGTCCATTACTCTTTCCTTGTTTCGAAATAATGGAGTAAAATAAACTCTAATGTTAAATATGAAAGACTCAAGTTCGTATTATTCATTTGCCTACACGTGAAATACTCTCGTTGACACAACGATTTCATTACACGTGACTGTGTAAAAAATCATGTGCTATCCGTGAATACAACTCACTTGCAGATGTTTCCGACAAGAATCCAGTACTACATTTGCGATTATATTATTCACTGAAAATTGTGTTTGGGAAAGTTGAGCTTCATGTCCTGATAAACCGTAATATTACTTTTTTGCACATTTGACTCCTCTTTTCAAACCATCTTGTCAGCCATTCAATGTTATTATGTGTATATAATGCCTGTTAGAGCCAACGTGCATGTACGCATGCTCCAGGTGACAAACAGTTACAGGAAAATTTGCCTGCATCGAAGGCGCTGGTGATGAAATTAGCAATTACATCTTGTGCGAACTGAACAGTGGGAACCGTATGACGGGGAAATATATGGATCATTTTGTCATTTAGCCGGGTAGATAGGACATTTTATGAAGGATTGCTTCCAGGCAGAGTGGCAGTGGAAGATGTTTAACAGGATATCAATGGAAGTTTGTTTTGTTTTTTTAATGGAAAGAAAGGAAAAAAAAAAAGGAGGAAAGATAAAAGATGAAAGCAAAATCAACAGTGGAGAAAGAATAAAACAATGAAAAAAATAAGAAAGGTTTGAAGACAAAAAGAAATACTAATGAAAAAGACTGAGAGAAGCAAAGATAGAGGACGTAAATAACCTAATATAAGACAGTTGGCTGAAAATTTCATTTCTATGAAGTGTTGATGCTACAGCTCGAAATCTTGCATGTATTAATGTCAACACTTCTAAGCATTCTTTCCAGGCAAACTAAAATATGACTGTTCAAAGAGGACAGTTTTTCCTGTTGGTAAAAAAAAAAAAAAATCATCAACAGCAAATAAGACGACATAATTACCCCGATATTGCTCCACAGCCGACAGTTTTTTATGTTGAAAAAAGTGGTGGTGATCGACAAGTTCAAGGCCATACCTCAGTTACAGCAGCAATTGGTACCAAGGACTAGTTTACTGGAGCATTTCCCTTATGAAACAAGACGTTTGGTTTTGAGAGCCTTACGTAAGAGCCTCAGCAAATTTTCATATATTCTCCATTGATGGTTTGCCCCCTTTGAAGAAAGTCAATAGTAACAATGCTTTAGCATCCTCAAAAATGAGTCTATCACCTTACCTGCAGATGAAACAATCTTTATCTTCTTTGGAGCAGGTGTTGTGGGCTGTTTCAGCTATATATTTTGTCTCTATGTCTTTGGCTCAATGTTATTAATCTAACGCTCATCCTGGGCTAGGAAATCTTTTCGATTTGCCTCAAACAATACCATATTTTCCCGTGATGCGATCAGCCTGTTGCATTTTTCATTAAGTGTCAGAAAACGTGACATCTTCCCAGCAGAAACCTTCGTCATGCTAAGTTCATTATACAGAATATTCTCACTCACGGGATATGCTAATACCATTGGCTATTTAATCTATAGTTAATTGCCTGTCATCCATCGCCATGTGGTGAAAATGATCAATGTTTACTCGGTGGTCGAAGTAGCAGGATATCCAGACCTTGGGTCATATTCAAGACTCTTCATACTCCTCATAAAGTCAGCTGTCTACTTTTGCACTGTTGATAAATCTGCGGCGTTATCCTCTAATGTAGCATGCATGTTAGCATGAATGCCCTTTGGGATTAAACCATTTTTAGTTAGGTACTTGATAGCAGCACTACGCCAAAATCTGTTCCTTTTCAAGGGGTTACCATTTATTATTTTTGAAGCGACTGAATGTTGACTTTTATTTAACTGAATCGTTATAGCAATTAAATTTCAAATAACCACATTTTTTTTAATTTTATTCTGTCTCACGTATCCCATATTGATTTAGTATTAATTTTGTAAGAGCAGGCTCTATACTGAAATAGACCCAATGTATATTAATCGTAGTCGACTCATAACTCAACATCTTTAAATCAATCTTAGATAATGTATATTCCTTTTTATTTATTAAAATATCGTTTCCAGGTCAAAATTATGATCACAATATTTTTGGTAACACACGACTACAGTGGATGTTCTGATTAATTTTAAATCCGTTTTAAATTGATAGATTATTTTCTTTAAATGACGGCATATTTTGCGGGGAATTGTTTAAATGCAATTTGGTAGATACGAGCCTTTGACATAAAGTTAGCAATCTGTTTTATATTGATTAATATGTCTTTTAATATATAAGCCTGAAACAAGCTAAAATACGCCTGCGTTCTTTTTCATAAATATATTTGCTTGTTGAATTCATACTTTGAAATTACTGAAGTAAAATGTTTTTACATCGACGAAACCGATTTATTAATGCAGATCTGTGATTAATATGTTGTTTATCATATTTCTCTGTTTTTGCGTATAGCTTCGTTAAAACATCATCGTTGGCAGAGTTCGTTGCCGAATATTGGGGTGCTAATTGGCATTTTTCTGTGTGAAATGAGTCCTAAGTTGAATCTGAGATCCACAGCCACCGCAGGGTAGGGTAAGAGGATATAGGGGATGGGAGGGCTCTGGTTTTTCTTTGCTCTCTCTTATTGTCTTCGATTTGCCTTCGAAGGAAAATTGTCTTCTTTTTTTGTGGACTGCTCTTTTCTAATTGGTTCTTTTTGTAGCTTGACCGGATCGATGTCTGTCCTCAGCAAGGTACTTTTGAGCTCATCCTTAAATCGACGACGTTGGGCTGCATGTGCTCTCTTGCCAGATGCAAGGTCCGAGAAGAGGATTTGTTTGGATAGGTGTATGTCAGGCAATCGGGCAAGGTGCCTGGCCCATCAAAATCGGTGGCGAGTCATGATGGTTTCATGGCTCTGCATCTTTGCCCAGAGGAGATCTTTGTTAAATGCACTTAGATTAATCATTGTTCATACCGTTGACTCCTAGTAGATTCTGCAGGCGATATTCAACAAGTTAAAGAATGAGTCTTCAAGATTGTGAGTATGATGTTTATCACGCACTGAACATAAATGAAAAGCATTAGAAGATAATGTATGAAATAGGATTGTAGATATTTTGATTAGTGCAGAAAAGTGCAGGAAGAGGAAAGCTTATTGCAGAACATGCAAAAACATAAAGCATAATTAATGAATAAAACAAAGTTTTTGGAGATAAGAGTGTTATAATATATATATATATATATATATATATATTTTATGCTTTACGTATTCGCATATCGTACAATAAGCTGTCCGCTTCCTTTACTTTTCTGCACTAATTATATATACATACATATATATATATATATATATATATATATATATATATATATATATATATATATATATATATATATATATTAGCAGTATGGCCTGGGGTTGCCCGTGCTTGATTCAAAAATCGTACGACTCATACAGCAATCGCTATCACTTGACTTAAAATATTCTTGCCCTTCCTTGCCTTTAAAGGAGTGCCTTTTGCCGTGCTGATGTTGCTACATGCCTTACTTCTTGCCTATCTCACACTGCAAATTTTTCTAAGCTCTATACTAAACATTAAATCTCTTACGAAAAAAGGACTAAACAAAATGAACACAAAATGATCAGCTTTAAAAAAGGATTCGTAACTGGAAAAACTGAATGGAAAAAGAATGTTAACAACAAATACTTTTTCACACCAAATCCAGTTCTGAGGAATCAGAATCAACGTTGAGTTTAAGCAAGCGAATCAGCCAATTGGAGTAAAGTGCCATGCAGATTTAAATTTTTCCCACTCGTGACGAATGCAGCTATCGATATTTTTTTGCATGCTAGCATGCTAGTTAACATTGGTGTCAGTCAGCTGTTGGCTCTCACGCTGGCCAATAAAATCTTCCTGCCTATTCGTGGCAGCCAGCTATAGGCACTCACTTTGGCCAGTAGAACATGGCCGCAAACTACTGTAGAAGCATGAAAAAATCGATTATTTCCACTATCGATGGGAGTTGGGAAATGCAAAGTCGGTGTTGCCCTTCCCACTAACTTGGAGCATGTGCATGTAAATTTTGGTGCAAATCCGTCGAAAATTGCGACCGTGCATTCGTTACACACACACACACACATCCAGCCTTATATATATATATATATATATATATATATATATATATATATATATAGTGGACTCTCCCGGCGTATTTGATGTATGAGGGTCAAGCAGCTCAGCCCAGGCAGCTAACATATGATTTGATTATCGTGGTGAAGTCTTTGTGCAGAACCAACCACACTTTTGAATACTTTTTTCGAATACAGAGACCTGGTGCACTGCCTGCCAAAAGATCCCCAAACGA
>CAHIKZ030000014.1:2660000-2782500 GCA_903632075.3 Acanthosepion pharaonis | reverse complement strand
GCCCCTTTTCCTTCCATCGGTATGGCTGATGTTAATGCCCTGAAGAGTGATTCGTTGCCTCTCCTTCGGTTAATACTCTCGGATGACATGATGTCGGAATACTACATTGAACACATTGTGAGGTCAGCTCCTAAGATATCTCGTTCACTGCGTCGTGTTAGACAATTTTTCTCTCCAGAATATATTTTACAAGTCAATCATTCGCCCATCCTTAGAATATTGCTGCAACATTTGCTTCAGTGCTACTGCAGTCTTGTTAGAGATTCTTGATAAAATTCAAAGAAGTATCAGCAATATTGTTGGTCATCAGATGACGTATTGGCTTCAGTCACTTTCCAACTGGTGTAAAGCTGCCTCGCTATGCCGTTTCAATAAATATTTGCATTGTAATTATTCGGATAATATCTTCACTATGGAACATAGACTTTTTGAATTCAAGCGCAGTACTAGATTGACAACAAGGACTCATAAATTTACAGTCGAAATGGCTAGATGTTACCTTAAGATCCATGCTAAGAGTTTGTTTTTCTTGCACTTCTCGCTCGTAGAACTCTCTTCCGGTTCCATGCTTTCCGGCCAAATTGATATTCAAAAATATAAACGCAATGTCAATCGTTATCTACAGTCTTCCTAAATGTTCTTCTGTTGTTCTCACTCCTTCTTAATATTTTATGTTTTCTATGTCCTTCATCTTGTGCCTTAGTAGCTTTACTGACATTCTTAGGCTAAATTTATATTTTTTAAAAACTTGAAGCCGTTGAAAAGACGACATTACTCGAGAATTATTAATGCTAAACTACCAGGGAGGCGGGCCAAAGTAATGAAAGTAACCAAATAAAACAATTGTCACTATGACGGCATGTCGTTTGCATTGATGGGATGCTACCACATAAATGAGAAGAAAAAACATCGGTACCGTTCTTCTGTGTACCATTCACTACGTAAATACAACCATAAAATTTCCTTTAAAAATTGGATTGAACGATGAATAGTGAATAGTTTACAATAGTGAAAACATATGAGGAGATTTGATGGGATTCTTTTTATATGATTAAATCCAGTTTATTCATCCAGATATCTGATGATCCCAGTAAGATTAGTTAAAGCAAGAAATGGTGTAAACGTGAAGCAATAAATGATTTATGGTAATATTGCATCAGGACAATGCGAGACGCTATATTCATTTTTTTTAAAAAGAGAGGGTGCTGAAAAATAACTTCTTGCGCAGTAAGTAGTGAAGGAAAGCGAGGAGAATGGATTAAATATCAACTGCAAGACAGAATGCATTGTAGTTAGCAAACGTTTCCATGAGTGTGAGCCAAAAATTAAATGAAAAAAAGGAGTTACCAAAATCAAACAAGTACAAAAATTAAAATATCCGGGAAGTGCTTTAACATTGAAAGTAAAGTCAGACATGGAAATCCGAAGGCGTACTGGGATAGTTTAAATACTTACCAAAAATTAATCAATGTACTAAGAAACAGGAGAACTTAGTTTAAAAACAAAGAAAAGTGTATTAAACTGTCATGTGACGTGTGTCCACCTGTATGGCAGTAAATGCAGGATAATCGCCCCAAAGATGAAGAAGAGACTTGAAGCAACAGAAATTTTGTTCTACAGAAGAATGCTTAGCATACACTGGACCGAATATGTGCGCAACGACGATGTTCTAGAGAAAACAGAAACAAAAAGGAAACTTATACATAACATCCGGAAAAGGCAGTTAAAATTTCTAGAGTCCATAATGAGGAAGGTGGGCTTAGAAAATCTGATACTCACAGAACAGACTGAAGACAAGAAGGACAGAGAAAAACAAAGCATATCTTACTTAATGTGCTTGATTAAATGGATGTTTGAACATAGTTTTGGAGAAGAACAAAAAGACAATATTTATTCAGAGCTACAAAGGACAGGAAATTGCGGAGAGCTATGATCGCCTACATCCTGATGGGAGAGGACGCATGAAGACGAAGAATAAGATAAGTATAGTACTGTAAATATTTTCCACGCTCTGACAAATAATATATTTAACATCATCTAGGTTAAACTGATATCTCTTCAATTCTGTTTCCTAGTTATTTTGAACAAAGCTTAATTGATTCTGGCGCCCTGCGAGGACGGTACTTACTAATCAGTAGCAACTTGCTATTACACCACATCAAGCACCCTATTGGTCGTATCTTGTTGAATTAGTAGTCTCATTTATGTTGCTATTGTACCAATATTTACATAATAAAATGCATGTTTCCGATCTTTACTGATATTTAATAAATATAACATCACTATTTTCTGATACTCCAATGATATAATAGGTTTATATTGTTTTAAGCAAGCATATAAAACTTTCTTCTATTTAAATGATTACATTAGCATATATCCATATATTTGATGACAGCAATTTCTATTAAATTTATCAAATCAAAGAATAGAGGGTCAAACCTTGCTTCAACGATCTTAGTTTAAAAAAGGTAAGAAAAACAAATTTTTATATTACACTTGTTCAACCAGTACTCGAATATGTGGCCGTTATTTGGAGTAGAAAATTAAAAAAATATATATATTTCGACGAAATGAGGTCATCCCAGGGCCTCAGCCTAACTACAAGCGAAATCAAACTATTATCCCTTCAGATCATGACTCCAAGTTTGCCAACCTGTGTGAACTATACAAAATATTGAATAGCTATTATAAAAGAGTTGTGAACAGTTTCTTCACCTTGTCAAAAAGGATGATGTAATGTTCACACAAACAGTTTGATGAAACAACACTCTAATACAGTTTCAAAGTCCAACCTTTTTGCTCTGATGGTTATGGTCAAGTGGAACTCTTTACTTAGTGGTGTTTTGAACGCACAAACGCTGGCAATTTTCAGGAAGAAACTGAGGATCCTGCTCAAAAGAACTAAAGTTTATCGACTAATTCTAATACACGTGGTTACGATTCATTTTTCCTTTGTTTTTATTTAATCTTATTTTTGTTAACTTTGTTTCAAAACATTGAGCGTCATTTTACAGTTGTTATTATTCAGAGTCAATCAGAAAGATGGAATGTGACCCCAGCGAAAATTTAGTTCGCATTTCCTTTCTTTTGGAAGGTATTTTGTCAGTGATATCTGCTTTAACCCTTTACAGAAACTCAAATATGACCCTATAGCTTCTATTATTTAATCACTTAACACCCAATATCCATTTCCGTTATTAACATCGCTTCCTTATTTTTATAAACATATCAAAGGCGTTCCACAGGGTTTTCCATGTTGGCCTTCCTCACTAGCTACAGTTACAAAGGACGAATATTTGGCTTAATTCAGTCATTGTGTGATAAAGGTGGTTCACGCTTCCAGATGATTTCATACTAACGCAGGGGTCCCTACAGTGTCTATCCGTGGACCTGCGCGGTTTCTCATCTTCATCAATGATATCTCCGACGTCCTTAGTTCCCAACTAGATATTTTTTGCAGATTACACAACTATTTATTCCTGTCCTACTAGCGACAATGTAAAACTCGAAACGAAAAAATTATAAATTTATTATAAATTTTAACGTCTCCAGAAAAAAAGCATTGTTTTTATTTAAGGAACACAGATAACCTTTTCACCCTGCCCTCAGCATGGCTGATACTAGACCCCCAGAGAACCACATCTACATCTTTTGGGGCTCACGTTTTCCACTGACAGGAAGTGATGCGACTGTACTGAATCAATTGCTACGAATTCTAGGAAAGTTGGCTCACTGTCTCGTGCCAGAATCTTACTTGCACATTAAATGTACCATTCGTCCATGCAGGGAATATTGCTGTCATATCTGGTCTGGTACTTATGATGTATATTTCGTGGTTCATGACTAAATTCATAGAAGGGTCTTTTAAAACTCCCGACAATAAATCTTATTTATTTGATTATATTTATACGGTTAAAAAACAAGCCTATGATTTCGATCACCTTCCTTTTTTTCGATAAGAAAATAAAGTAAATGTATCATATTTCTAGCATGATCATTTGAAGGTTCATTTTGCAGGTAATTGTTATCTATTTACATCCTCATAACACGTATCAAGTTCCAAAATATTCTATTTTTAATCTGCTGTGTATCTTGATATCTTTCTCCGCTCATTAGACAGTCACTGAGGGCAAATGATGCTGTTCGCTTTCGTTGTCTAACCTCCTTGCAATTTTCTCTTCATTCTTTTTCTTGCATGTTAGAAGATTTGTCATTCCACCTGAATTCGACTTACAGAAGAAAAGATAATAATCTCTATCAACCCAGTATATTAAATCTGATTCTGCATAGACCGAGAACTAATCAATTAGATTGTTATCATTCTCAAATAAATAGATCAATGCATTTCACAGTACATATTATATCGAAATCCTCTATAAGCGTCTACAATAATGTAAAGCACGAATGAATCAACTTTTCCGTAATTGAAGATTTTTTCTTCTCAAAACTGAGATAAGCATGTAGATGACTGGTTGCCATAAATGAAAAAAAAACCTGAAAGTTGACGTCTGAGTAATAAAGATTTTTAAGAATAGTTTTACTAGTCTGGCACATGAATGGCACATTGAGGTTCATCGTATGGGAAATGTTGATGCTTAACCATCAACAATTTTATAAGGAATTCAATCAATGCGTATTTTCCACAGAAGATGGCCGGGTATCTTCAATAAATGAAGGCTGGTTGTTTGTCAGGAAAAAAGACGACGAGAATTTCAAGTTCAGTTCATTTAAGCACAAAACTTGTACAAGCCTACAGATATTGTCTCTATTTTTTCCGATTCCGCAACAAAACCTCTTTCTCGAAAAGTTCCAGTGAATATTTTCATCAAGATTAGTCACAAAAGATATATATATATATATATATATATATATATATATATATATATATATATATATATATATATATACTGCGTGCCAAATTATTATAAACATTCACGTTCAACATTAATAAACGTTTTGTTTGCTCAATTCTGGGAATTTTACCTAACCTTTCTAGTAATTTGGCAGGCTCAAATCACCGTGCTGATAACAAATATGACGCCAGTTTGTTTACATTGCGCAAGTCAGTACAAAATTTTGAGCAATTGCGCAGTTCACTGTTGCCAACATTGTGTGAAAATTTTGTGTGAATTGATTGGACGGTTTTTGAAATATTAGAAAAAAGTTATCTCGATAATAATTTGGCACGGAGTGTATATATTTGTGGTGATGTTTGTAGATATAGACTAAGATGGCCGAATTTTTGGTTAAACGTTCCTTCAAACTTCCAAATAGCAATGCTTAAAAATGTTACTATTCGAAATATGGACTCTTAAAAGTGATTCACTGCTGAAGACTGAGTTCACTAATCATGCTCTAGCCTGGCTCAAAACTAATGTACTGAGTCATCTTTTAAGAATCAAACCATATTCTCTACCAATGATCAATGATACTAGCTCGGTAAATATTTCTCCGGCAAGGTCGTAAATCACGCTAGTGCTTCGGCCAAGCTTACACAAGTTGATAATGGTAATGGTGAAATTAGCTGTTTTCTTATAAGGTAATATTCGACATACATTGACAGAAGCTAAAATTACTGTCGGTTGAAATTTATAAAACAGTTTTGTTAGTAAAATAGATTTTTTCAGTCCACTAACTGTTATCGATCTTTTTAGTAGTGATGAGAGTTTCCTTCCAAGATCTTTTCTTTAATGTATTGTAGAATGTCTTAATCTTCATTATATCATTAATTTCTCTTCGAGTTAGATGGGCTACTATTCTTGTTGCTTTTGCTGGTGAAAGTCTGCAAATGATTGTGTTTCTGTTATTTGGTAAAGATCATTCTTTTAAGCTTCTTTAGTGCCAGTCTACGAGGTTTCTTGAAAGATAGTCCTCTTAACAGAGATGATCCAATTGAAGTCATTTACTTGAAAATAATTTGTTATGGATCATATTTCACTCGGTACATATGTACGCGGGGGGAATATAAATCTAGATGCGTATATAGATGCAAGAAATCGGTATATTTTACATTCAAATATACAGACATATACATAAATGTATTTATATATTTTTAAACAGTATATATCACTTCTACCGACCTGCACAATAGAGACATTTCAATAAAGAAAATGTGCTCACCAGCAGTGTTTGAAACCGCGTCTTCCTTTGTAACAGAAGCCACCGTTTGATCTGGGGTGATCTACTGTTACGATACAAAAATCCTAACAGGTTCTATTTTATTTTTAAAGAAAAGCAGACTTCCGCATCCATATATATTTCTCAAAAGCCCATATCGGCTCGGTTTCAAAGATTTACATGTCCTTTATCCTGACAAAGTCCATCAGAGGACAAAACGCGTTGGTAAAGATAAGTCTTTATTCCAAAAATCATGATAGTTTTCTTGATATCCTTTCCCTTTGTTTCCAGATATCCACCCTTCAATCTACTAATTAACCCAAAGTTGTATATAACGAACCGAAGGGGAAGTGGAACTCGGATTTACAAGTCGTTATCCGTTACACCACCCACACATACACGCTTACAGCAGCTAGTATTCTCAAGCGGACACCTATCTAGGTACTGACAATGCTCGACGTTGCTTAACTTCAGAGACCGTACGAGAACCGATGTTTCAATGTAATATGTCCGTAAGACGAAAAAAGCTGTAATCGTCTGTTCCGAAAAAAGTGTTAAAGTATTCAAGTAAGAAAAATATATTGTTAAGTGTTATGGTAATTTACCCACGCACACATGGACTCTCTCAGCTAAAAACAGGAGCAGGTACTGCCTTTTGGAAGTTTCCAGCAGACAGCTCTGACAGTCGCACCGAACATTCTTGCTGTAACGCTCTCTTTTTTATATGTTTTTTATTACTGTTTCTGTTAAAATTATTTGTTTAACTCAGTTGCTCTCTTTGTGTCTTTATTTCTGGCCCCTAACAAGGCCACTCCACTAAATTAATTCTTCTTTTGCGTACCATGTTCTATTTAATTTGAGGCAATTATAGATATCCACAACTTCTCTTTTGGTGTACTAAGTAACCTCGATTACGGTTCCAAGTTAGCCTTCTTAAGCCGTCCATTCACTGATGTTACTTGAGAAAGTTACTCTGTTTTATTGCTTCTATTGCCTCCAGTATATCATGTGGGTGGTAAATTCTCCAGGTCCTCTTTCTCTACATGTGCCCACAAAGTTCACTTGTTTCTTTCCGATTTTAAACATAAGTTACTTTGTAGTTCTTAAAACTTCCCTATTGCCTGCATATTCTGTCCACGGCATTCGACCGTAGAACGATAGCCATCGCTCCAAGTCTATTCTTCATCTTTGAGGGCATTCGCTCCTATATTACATAGCAGTTTAGAATCTATTTTATTTACCCATAATGATATTTTCCTATCTCTTAGTACACTGCTCAGTTTCGGGGATGGGGGCGCCTTTCGCTACATATTTCTGCGTCACATCATCCATGGTCTATTACCACACTACATTTACAGTAACTTTTCTGCATTTGCTTTAATTTTATATCATCAATATATAGCTCACACTTTGGGTGGTGGAATTTGATGAAAAACATTCTATCTTGTGTGTTTCGTCACCTCGACGTTTTGTAATTGCAATCCTGTTTCACTACGTTAATTTCGACTGAATAGTGATTTCGATCCTCACTGGGTGCGCATACACTTCCGTTTTTTTGCCACATAAATTTCTACGCTTAGAAAATCAACATGCTATCTTTGGGGTTTATTACAGCATTTTAATTGTATAGAATTGGTATTAGTATTTAAGCTTGCTGTTATAATTAGTGAATATTTATAAGATAGCATAAGCAAACTAATACATTTTATTACTAATTTCAAAAACAAAAAAAATGAAGAGAAAATAATTTATAAATATCAATAAAAGAAAGATACGAATCTAATACCTTTCACAAGCAGAAGAAAGGAAGTAAAGCAATGTAAATTTAACCTCGAATTCCAAGCTAAATATCGATTAACAGTGTAAATGTTCGCTCTTTGAGGACATCCATGCTTCAGCTAAATAAATAAAATTTACATTATTTTGTCACATAATCTTCGCCTGCTACATTCCTCTGACAGTAACGGAATCTACTGATTGTTGAGAAGTTCTTGAACAAATTCCAGATATAAATATTGATTAATACTACAAATTATAATGTTACTGCTGTGGATGAAAATGAAAATAAATAAATTTTCAAAATTCTGCTTCGTGTGAGCGAAAATAACAAAGCTTTTCGTTTTTGTTTTTGTTTGAACATTTTCTGGAATATGTTTTCTTTTTAAATATTCAGGAGGATTTTGTTTTGATAACCTGAGCTCAAATCGAACAAATTCCTAATCACATTTCTATATATTTATTTTTTGTTTCATTTATGAAACATTATCCAAATTATGTTCGAATCTTCATATGCGTAGCATGTAAAATCATATTTTCTTGAAGATTTGATATTAAGTCGCAAAGTTATAACATTCTCTGATCAAACAACAACGATGTAAGGCACAAATAATTTGAGTTGCTATAGTTACATTTAAATCTCAAGAAATAGAATTCATTCACTGGCAGGTGCACATCGTTATGTTGAGAAGATTAACATGTTTAGACGAAAACAAAGCTGTAATATTTTGAAGTCTTAGAAAAAAAAAAAAAACAAAAACAATATGTAATTACACTGAAACGGCAAGACCAGTATAAATTAACATGTTTACATAAAAGGTGATATCAACGATAGGATTTGTTGGAAAATACGTCAAACGTCTTATTAACTTTAATGATTACAGATAAAGAGATCAAATTCTACCAATTTACGAAATTAAACAAAATAATCGAGCCAATTTAGCGCTAACTGCAGTTCTTTAAACTTTATTTTATTTTGACTGTTTTGGTCTCTGACTTTACTGCTACTCCACTTTTCAGTTTTGCCAATTTTCTGTTCGGACAAAATAAAAATGCTAAAAAAACGTTTTAATATTACGTTTAAACGCTGTGGTTTGAACATTGAATGCCGTTTTATTTAGACGTAGTTGTGTGGGTGATATAAGGGTTTCTCAGTGGAGAAAAGACTGGTTACTGCCATTCATTACATAAGCTAGTAACATTTCATCACCACTGGGAAGACCCTAAACCTGCACCAATCATCATGATTGGTCAATCCCACAAAGAGGCTCCTAGCATCAAAAGCCTACTGGGTCTAATGCACACTCCCAACCGCGAATGAAACTTGTATGATCGTCTCATCAGAAAAAAGATGCTGGAAGAGATGACGCTTCCTTGTACAACCCCAGAAAATACCTGAACTCACACTACCATTCTCTGTCTTAACAAGAATCAGATCAGACCAAGAATGGAATATTTCTGACATATCTAGGCTGGTGTTGCTCAACCTTCACGGCCCAGTCTCACCAGAGTACAAAAGCGCCTAGTTCCTCCAGGTCAGTCTCACACAGTTAGTACACACCATATCATATTCCCGGTATCAAACCATACACATTCTCTTCTTATTCCTTTCATATGTATCCAGTTCCATTCAGATAGCTTCTTCAAAACTATTATTTTGTGGAAGAAACTCCCTAAAAGAGGCTATCCTGAGAACTGCAATCATGTGATCAGTCCAGGGCCAAGCGATATCTATCCTACAAGTCATCATAATATGCACTTTTAAATTCCGCCTTTCCCTTCCCTAATAACAATCTCACTCAGTCTCGAGTGGCCCTAGGAATTTTATTGGGTGAATTTAACTATTATCAATATTAAAGAAAGCAAAAATAGATGAAAAAAAATAGGGTTGTTTTATTTATAATTTGATTAAGATTATAATATACAGCTAAATTTGCTTTGTCAGCGATATACCTTTTAAAATGATACAGCTTAAGAAGTGGACTACCTGTGCAATCTGCTCTGGGTTAGAGATTTGATGTTGATCTTATATTACGGGGAAATATCCCTAAACTGGGATTTCTATATGCCATAGCTTTTCGAACACAATATTGCTTCTGAGTAAATAGAAGATTTGTGGATGAGAGTTTTACTCGGTGGATCTCCCTCTTCCATTCTCCTGCTTTCTATAAGATTTTGGTAGGCCATTTACGAAACTGTTTGTAAATATTTGACCCTGAACCCAAAATCAAGGAATTTAGGAAATGGAATTCTTGTAATCCAGGTTTTGACGATGGAATTCGACTTGAATTTTTTTCATAAGGCAATAAATGATATAAGAAAAGCACATCTCCTATTCAACGTACACACATGAGATGCACATTTGCATCTACCAATGAATATATATATATATATATATATATATATATATATATATATGATAAGCAAAATATTTTTTATTTTCTGATGAAGCATAAAAAAAGCATATTAAATTTATAATTTTTTATTCATTCTCTATCCTATCACTTTGTCGGATTCAATTTGATCCCAATATATATATATATATATATATATATATATATATATATATATATACCTCACGCTATGTTCATAATTGTTTACAGGTGTCACAACTTAAGTCGAAAAATGTCTTAAGTCGAAATAACCAGACTATAAACCACAAATAAACACTACGCACTGCCTGTTACGGTATTTATGATATGTTCGCAAAGTATTCTTAATAAAATAATTAATTTACACCTTATCATCCAGCAATATAGCCTTACGCTTAGCAATAGCACTTGGACTGAGACTGTTCTTGTGATTCATTGGCAATAATGTATTCTAAATCATAAAATGAAATGTAACTGAAAGAACGTCAACGGCAGAAAACAGATGTAAACAAGTCTGAATGCAATATCGGTTTTGGAGCGGAAAACAACGCACGAGTGCTACCAGCTGGCAGGAATTTGACATAAAAACATTTGCTGAACATACTTTATTATGTTAGTTTTTAATATTTTGTGTGTATATATAATTTTTAAGTATATATATATATTTATATATATATATATATATATATATATATATATATATATTTAAATTTATGTAAATATGATTTTATACTTGTTTATTGTCAATTTAGTGTTTTGATGTTTCTAATATTTGTAACAGCCAACGTAAACTCGTAAACTAACGCGTTTTATTTTTCGAAAATGACTTAACTCAAAATAACTTGAGCCAAGGCATCAGTCTCTCTCTCCCCCCTCTCAATATATATACATACATACATATATATATATATATATATATATTTATATATATATATATATATATATATATATATATATATAGTGAGACGGAAAGACTAAATTAGTGTTGGCAGGGGAATGACATTTTTAACACTGAAAGTGATTTCTTTAAACAATAAGAAGGAGCATGTGTGTAAACAAGAAGTCTGCAAGGAAGTCTTTAGTATGAGGCACCTAACTGAAATGCAGATACGATTATTTTACAAATTTCGTTAAATTTCAAGGAATGTGCTAGGCCGAGAAATGTTTTAGCAGCAGCCTCTTATACACCGAGGCCAATTTTAGTTCACAAGATATTAACCACATTTAGGAAAATAGTTTCGCAGTGCAGATCTTGTGAAATCGATTTTTGGTATTATGATTTGTAAGCATAGATTTGATGTGACACAAGGCCGAAAGTATAGCGTAACCCGTGCGGATGGAACTCAGTATTCCGTCATAATTTATCTAGAGAGACAAGCTTGCTATTACACCACATAGATGTGGCCAACCTAAAAGGGGCTATGGTGGTTTTCTCAACGTAGCATAGATGTGGAACAAGACCGAAAGTTATGGTGACACACGCTGAGTATCAAACTCACTATTCAGTCGTGATTAATCTAACGGGACAAACTTGGTAATCCTTACCCCATATCGGTGCTCTCACTGAATGCTATTATGTGAAAGAACGCTTACCTGAGTACAACTTTACATAGATGTTATAATGCTGCTTAGTCGTTGACGTAAATAGGTCTTCACATTGGCGTCAAAGAACAGCACTCGAATCACAGACTTCGACCCAGATAAAGGCCAAGTCTTTATCCATAGAAACACATATGTATTCATAATCTCTTACGATTGCTTGTATTTTCACCAGATTTACATCAGATGTGATTATTTTCCAAAGAAAATAATTGGAATTAATCAGGACATCAGTCAGTCAGTTATCTACCATAGGTGATGCACGTTTAGGCGTTCATGACTGACGAGGTAGATTTTTTTTTCCTGCAGTAGGTAGATATATCTTTCTGCGGTAGACCAGCTGCAATGCAAGGCTACAGAAACCGGTCTGCTCTGCCATTTACCCATAGCTGGAGGGAGAAGAAGAGGATTCATACAATCCCCAGGGTTATTAGCATGTAAGTGAATGTAATGGATTCAACTGGAATTCGAACTCAGCTCTCCGATTCCTCAATCCAAGCTGCTATCCATTACACTAGATAAGAAATTATAATGAAAGCGACTAAAACGAATGTTGAAACTGTGAAAATCTTCAACGGAAATCATGGAACAATAAAAATAAGAAATAAATAAAAAGAACTAACAATATAAGATTAAAGAATTTCACAAAAATTATTTAAGGTAAGTTATGAGTGATCAGCAAGAAAACTTGTTTCGCCAGTAATAAAATATTTGACGTCGATGTTATGAATGTACACAGTATAAAGGGGTAGAATATTAAGAAAATTAACTAAATACATAAACGCAACCCAACAATCACCTTTAAGTAAACATTACAATGAGAAGTGTGTATATTAGACGAATAAGTACAATAAAAGAGCATTTTCAGCAGTAATTTTTTACAGCTGAATATAGAGCTTTATTTGAGGCGCTTGGATTCTTGGCCAAAAATTTTGTGCTACCTGGAAATAATAAACCAAATCTTAAATTAGAACAGCCACGAATTGGATAAATGATTTCCTAATATTGTATTTAGTGTTGTATGTCTTTTTAATGTTGATAATAGTTCCCACAAAATTGCAGATAATTATTTCATATACTAAAGATTTTTTTTCCTTAGTATTACTGCTTGTAAGCAAAAAGTAAGTTCCTGCAAGAAAATGCTCCATTACATTCTGAAAAACTAACTATCGTCCATGTGGTAAAAAAAAAAAACACTTTCAAGATATCAGTTTAATGGAATTGCTCTTCGCCTCTTTTCGAAAGAAATCTTGTGGCTCATCATTAAAAATGCATAAAATATTCAAGCAAAGATCGATAAATTTCTACAAGTTACACTCAAGACTTAACAGTACAAGATTTAAAAAAAAAAACATATGAATTTTACACCGATGAAGATCACAAAGTCATATTTAAATGTAAAATAATCATTTCCTCAGGCACATATGTTAATTTATTAATCAAATATATTTCTATTTTGGATTTATATATAAATAAAATTTACTCTGCATATAGATTTTTTATATAATAAAATCTGTTAAATGTTATGACCTAGATATTTTAATAAGTTTAGAGATTATAATCTAGAACTCAAGCTATAGTTTTTTTCCTCATATAAATACAGGGTGCCAGGGTCTGTTGAGATTATATTTCGTAATTCGATTGAAAATAACGCTAATTTAGTAATAAACAATGTATTTTAACACGTTGATTGCCAGTGGTCATTTTTCTAATGATCTGATTTATAGGTTCAACTTTCATACGAAAATTATCACAGCGAATAAACTCCGTGTTGGCATCCAGAGATGAAAATATATCGGAAAAGGCTAAGCACGAGGTAATTCGTAGTAGGCACGAGATAACTCGTAGTCTGCATCACAATAAAAGCTAACAGCCACGTGTTTTCTCGAAGTTGACTGTCAAAGTGTAAATAAGCATCTGTGCATATGTTTTCGATAAGCTTCCTTATAATTTTTTCTGTGAATCTGCACTACGATAATTTTAATACGGGATTGGTATCGTTGATATGTTTGCAATACAGACTCTTTATTCATTTCGGACATAAGTTTGACAACGGCGTCTTCAATGAAGATATGCGATTGTGAGGGTGTCGGTGAATCACCCTATTATCAAAAAAGCTCTTTAATTTATCGTGTTAGCATTTTATCGAACTTCAGGCTTGTGGAACTTTCTTCCTGTTTCTTGCTTCACAGTCAAATTTGATCTTAAAAGGTTTAAATGCAATGTCAATCGTTATCTTTTGTCTTCTTATTTCCTGCTTTTTTATTGTTCTCTCTCCTGAATATGTTTTTCTCATATTCTATCACACTCAATAAGCTATTCATTACTTTGTTCGAGGTGAAATAATAAAAATTAAATACAAATCTCACCTGTCTATTCTGGAAATTTCATCAATTTCATCGAGTGCTTTTTACCAATTAAACTTTGAAAAGATTGAGTTGTGTATTAAATTCTCACAACCGGTATATTCGGATATGTAATAAACATTAGTGTGAGTCGAATATTGTCAATAAAGAGAATGAACGAAGCGTCTAAGTTTCAATACATCTACTTTATGATTTAGTCTTGCGTTCGAATTTTATTTTATAGATATTTTTAGCAGATTTTACCGTCTAGAATCATATTCATTCATATAGAGTTATAAATGGAAATATATATAAATATATGTATATAATTGTGTGTGTGTATATATATATATATATATATATATATGTGTGTGTGTGGGGGGTGTATGTATAGTTCATTTTGTAACAATAGCGAATAGCGTTGATGAAAAAAGTTCGTTTGTTGCGATTTCATATTCAGACGTAGCCTTTTGTATATACGTAATGTAGTAAAAGACAAAATAAAGATAATTATTTCAATACAAATTTAGCTGCATTGTTCAGATGACGGACAAAAATCTGACAAATACACACACGCACACATTCACACACACATACACAAACACACACACACATATATATATATATATATAATTGTAACTATACAAAAATTACTGTAGAACGAATTCATTGCATGAAAAGATGAAATATAATTTTGTGTTTTTGTAATATCAGCACGCATATCTTTACCAAAAGAAAAAAAGTAACGTCTTTCGCAAACGTAAACATGTGAAAGATACGCAATTTTCATATGATTTCAAAAACTACATGTAAAAAAATGGCGACAAACACGCAAGCATAAACATACACTGTTTATACGTATGTTCATGTACGATGCGTATTTCTGTAAAAATATTGAATTTACATAGTATTTATTTTGATTCTGTATAACCGGTGAGCCGCATAGAAGGAACGCCAATTAGACTCTCATAGAAAATCATTTCCAAGTAGCATTAGCATTATTTTATAATGAGAAATTTTGTGATACCCACAAGAATTTACAGCCAGACAGCCAGATAGATAGATAGATAGATAGATAGATAGATGGGGGAAAAGTGCTTAGTATCGGAGTTAGAGTATATATGGATAATAAACTGTGTAGGTCTTTTAATCAAAGTGCTAGTCACCATGCACCTTTGATTTCTATGACCACAGTGTTTATCTCCGAATAGCTTTATCCACGATATTAAGAACGATTTCTCAACAGATATACCAAAATTTAAGAAATAAACACACATATATAGTAAATATACAAGACATTTCACTTCTTTCAGTTTTTAACCTGTCCTTACTAAATTTATACTGATCTAATATGGAATTAGTAAACATTTAAAAATAAGTTGTACTTAGTTAAAATCTAACGTCCATAACGATAGAGTTGAAGAAAAAATCACTTAAAGCGCTAAACATGAATCAAGTTTCATCTCGCCCATTACTTCTTAAAAAAATATTTTTCTAAAAAAAGTGACAGTTCATAGGTGAAACATGTCAATATTTTTTTCTTTAATTGTTTTATATAGGGTGTATCAAAAATATTTTTTACAAACATGGGGGCCGCTTCCTCAGATCAAAACAAGGACAAAAGTCCATATAAAGATGTCTGCAAATCCTTCGTTTTTTACTTGTCTAAAGAGAGTTTACGGTAGATCTCGTTGTGTTGCAATGTAGACTTGGTTATATTTGTCATTCGTGTACATTTGTGACTAGTCTGTATTCAACGTTTAACGTGAGTCGTATTGAGTTAACTGAGAAGTGTTCCATTTAACAATGGTAAGATATTCATACCGTGTGCTGGTATGATTAACCTGATTTTTTTGCTAGGATATGGTAGATATATTAGTATTTACGAATGTTTTTAGTATATTTTCATCTTGTTTATAATTAACATGCATTTGACTACGATTAAGGAGATTAATATGTTTGGGATTAGTTGAAGCAGTATTATGTTCTATTTGCTTTGTATTCAGACTTCTAAGAAAGCATTTTATTTGTTCATCAACTATATAGTTTGGAAACCTATTATTAATAAGTGTTTGTTTTATATTCTTTAGTTCACTGTAAAAAATCTATTTTGTAGATGAATTAGTTTCTGCACGATGTATTGGATTTTTTATAATTACTATTTTTTAGTAATATGGATATTAGCTTTTGTGTACATGAATTTATACTGGTAGTTTTTTTGTATGGCGAAATAGTAAATTTGTTATTTGTGTTTATCAATATGTCAAGGAAGGGAATTTTATTATTAGTATTGAGTTTATACGTGAATTTAAGGACATAATTATTTTGGAAACGTTTTTGAAGTTGAAGTATTTCATCTGTATTTTTAACTAACCTAAGGATATTATCAACATATCTCACGTTGTATATATATATACTAGAACTCTAGCCCGGCGTTGCCCGGGAATGTAACAGCAAGAGATAGATCAAGTATCGACTATCATAAAGACTGAAAAATAAAATTGACAAAGATTATTGTTTAAGGTTGACGGACACGCATGACTTAATTATTTTTGTTTTGTTTTGTTTTTTACGAATTGGTCAAACCCAAACTCAAACAAAAACATTGTTTTCAATCGTGATGAGTCTACCGATTGAATAGAATTGTATTATAAACAATTGTCTTGTAAATTAAATTTTTAAAGCATTCTGAATGTAAAAATAAAGAAAAAAAGTGTGCAAGACAATAAGAAACACTACCTGCCAAAAAAAAAAGTGAAGTTTTGTTGAAATCGGTTGAAAAATGTAGGAAATCCAATCCCTTATATAAACGAACACAGACACACACACACACACACACACACACACACACACACACACACACACACATACAAAAACAACCTGGGTTTTATAATAAGTATAACTCGATATGAGTGGTCCCACTTTTCATTCTCGCGATGCCTCTTAATCGTGTTGTCAAATTGATTTCTTGCAAAAGTTTTTTCAATTTTTGGCGCTGTCAGAACCACCAAAAGGTAATTTTATGTAGTCCTGTGAAGTTTTGTTGAAATCGGTTGAAAAAAAGTTGGAAATCCGATCCAATATATAAACGTACACACACACACACACACACACACACACACAATCACACACGTTTTTTATAATAAGTAATATATATATATATATATATATAATTTTTCCCCATTTACCATCTTGTTTTGTTACGGTATTAATAAAAAATTTTTCTTGTTAGTACTCCGTTTTAGATTACCGACGATTTTGTTTGAAAATGTGTCGGTCAAAAGGTACCCATTTTATGTTTTAAACGTGGATATTGTTGTATCTTATGTTTAATATGATACCATATTTTTTATTCCTCAAATGTCTGATTAGATTTGGCAGTACGAGAAATCTGTTTATATATATATATATATATATATATATATATATATATATATATATATATATATATAATTACTATGATCTAAGAAAAGGACTTCAGTAGTACAAGTTAATAGTAGTTTCCGTAATATATTCGGATTAATTTTAAGTGGGGGTAAAGATGAGTTACTCTATATATTCCTTATAATTATGTCAATAGTTTCACTAACAGGGACATTAGTAAAAAAAGTTTTCAACATCCAGTGAATCTATGATTTCGTTGTTGGGTTTTTCACGTTTTAAGATTTGGATTACTTCTAATGTTGACATAATACTATATTTACTTGGAAGGTAGGGAGTTGATTAATGTATTTTGTTAGCTGATATAGAGGAGTTGGAATTTGTGATATGATAGGACGAAGAAGATAGTTAGGTTTATGTGTTTTTACAGAGTCGTATATGTAACCGGGTCTATAATCAGACAATATGAAAGGAACTTACTTAAGTAGGTTAATGCATCTTTAAAATTTTGTTAGCAAAGCGATTTCGCCATTTTATATCATTAACTTTACTAATTCACTTTTTGCATGAATTATACATTGTAATATAAATTGAACTGCAACACATATTTGATATATATATATATATATATATATATATATATATATATATATATATATATTTTTTGAACTCTATTTCAATCCTTCATCAGCTTACGGTCCTTAGCAATGATTAAGTAATGATGAACATGTCTTTTTCCTTTATGATCGATTTTATCATGTTGTTTCTGTTAAGCTTAGAGAGTAATTATACATTCTTATTGCTCAAAGTAGAGTGCAATAGTGTTATAAAACCCCGGAGAATTCCAGTAAGATATCTTTAATCATTTCTAAGATACAACGCTTCAAAGCTAAATCTAACAACTGGACAATTTTGTTGTTACACGATTTGAGCAATTTTTGTGTTACACACGTTCTCTCTCTCTCTCTCTCTCTCTCTCTCTTTGTGTATTATTATTTTAAATAGTAAATTTATTTTTATGCTGCAATATTTTTAATAATACGGAGACATATGTGACGAGTAGATTTTAAATTTGTGATTACAATACACACATACGCATACATACATACATACAGACGGAAAGCAAGAATATACAGCATACTTCTCTTTCTCTAGCCTTCTGTCTGTCTGTCTGTCTGTCTGTCTGTCTCTCTCTCTCTCTCTATATATATATATATATATATATATATATATATATGTGTGTGTGTGTGTGTGTGTGTGTGTATGTATATATATATTAATGCGCACGCTGGAATTTTAAAATAGACAAGAGATTATAATCTACGTTTTAATAATATTTTTCCCGTCCTCTTTTTTTCTTTTTTATGTGCAGATGATCAAAAAATAAGATTGATTGAGAAAAGAATGGTGTGTTTGCGACCATTTCGCAAACATTTACGCAAACGTCATTATGCGCTTCACTATTTATCTTTATATGAAAAAAAAACTGTAAAGTTTACACTGGCGGTTCTTTTACTCTACCTACCACAAATACTTGTTTATAAGCACAAAAATTTCTATGATGAATCATGTTTTCAGTTGTTGTTTTTTTTTTAATTTTTCCTTTAAAAAATGAAAGAAATAACAAAGGTTTTGCTGAATGTGATTAAATTAGCCAACAGATCTCCTGAAGCGACAATTATAACTTTATTCACAAAGGTGTTCTAGTTTCATTGTGCAGAAGGAAACCTAAACGAACCAATCAGTACGAAACAGCCACAAGCGCTACCAAACAAGCGTAAGTTGAAACCAATGTGAATGAAAGAAAAAAAAAAAGAAACAGCGGTTTTTACAAAAAAATCTCCTAGCGAGATATTTTATTATATTGACAATCATTATCTCTACCATCCTTTTCGTCTCGATAACTGCTAATCGATTGGTCTTCATAATCTTGGCCACATGTTATTTTCTTTTTAATTTATAAAGAATAGAACTTTTTGGTCATGCATAAATAAGATTTTAAGGTATATTTACCTTTACCCACATTTGACTGAAAAAAAAGAACTATAATCATTTAAATTAATTAGGATCTATAGCTTAGAAGCAGTAGATGCTTTTGTAATTCAACTAAGTTTACTTAGTCTTCTTATGTGTTTTGTCATAATTGTGGTCTTATGGAAGCCAGCGGGCTGATAGATTCATAAATGCCCGCCAGAAAGACGTTAGTTTTAAAACAAAACTGATTAAATTCTTTTGAATTTTCAGATCAAATGCCTTTATCGTATTATGTCTTTCTTTAGGAGTGTTGCTTGATCTAGGACGGTAAATTTCCCTGTTGTGGGAAATAAAATGAAACACAGACAAACATCTCTGACACATGCACTCGCTAAAATACCCTTGATAACAAGAAATAATGTTTGATTAAATTCATTTAAAATCAATGCTGACTTTTTGCGTAAGAAACTGAAGATAATAGATTAATAGTACTAACGGCAAGCTTGGATTATATATATATATATATATATATATATATTTTTATTTTACTTAAATTATTTTTTAGTGAGTACCTGTATTTGAGTAGAGACTCCGTTTATTTATTAAACGGTATATTTATTATTTTCGACTACCGGGCCTAATATTCGAGAAATCTTCTAAAAATAAGATCTTTCCGGACTGATTCGAACCTACGTCCTCCATTCTGTTGAAACCGTCATTATACCTAAGGTCCTTTAGACTTATCGGTCACGATATTCACCAACGTCAAGTAAAGTTAATTAGTACCTTTAAATACAGATTTTTCCCTGATTCTCGAAAGAGACATATCTCTTCAGTCTCCTATCCCAACGAAAAGAAAATGGTCATTTTTATTTATTAATCCGACATATTACATAAAAGTGGATTTGAGTAAATGCTTCTTTTTTTATTGATGAGTATATTTATGATTTCCATCTACCGGGCTGATTATTCGAAAAAATTTATTAAAGGAAAAATATGCGCTCTCCGCCAGGATTCGAACATGCACCCACCGTCCTTAGGTTTGACGTGCTTCGTGGTCGAGAGGTCTAAAGTACATTAATCTAATTAGTTAAAATTTTGCTTCACAAATTACTTTACGTCCATCTTGACGTCTCCAAAGCAAAACTGAACCTTCCATCAGTATGACTGATGCTAACCTCCAGGATAAGGACTCACTGCGCGTTCTCGGGTTAAAGTGCTAAGAATATATTAAATAAATTGCTAAATCTGCTGCTAGGAAAGTTGGTTCACTGCGTCAAGATAGAAATTTTACTCGCCAGAATCTATTTTACATATTTATAAGTCTACCATTTGACCTTGTTTTAAATACTGCTGCCATATCTGGTCTGCTGCTCCTGCTATATGTTTAGACTTTCTTGATGAAATCCAAAGAAGGATTTGCAATATTGTCGGTCCTAACCTGACATCTTGGTTTTAGTCATTTTTCCACCGCCGTGACGTAGCTTTCTTATACATTTTGTATTAATACTGTCATGATAATTGCTCTGATGAACTTTCATTTATGATACCTATACTTTATGATTTTAAGCGCAGTACTAGATTGGCGGGAAGGTCTCATCATTTTACAGTTGAAATGTTTAGATATAACCGTAAAATCTATGCCAACAGTTTCTTCTGTCGCACTTCTCGCTTGTGGAATTCTTTTGCTTCCCAATCAACTTTCGTCTTCGATAAATTAAACGTTATCATCTGTTTTCTTAATTCTTGTTCTTTTTTTTATTGTCCTTTCTTCTTAGTAGCAAATTTTACATCATATTCTATTACACTCTCTACCTTAGTGGCTATATTTCTTTGTTTGGGGGAAATTATTAAAAAAAAAAACGTTTCGTACTCTAGAGTGACTTCATCCTACTAAATTAATGTTTTTATTGATGGAATTACATTTGTGTAGGGTGGGAAGTGTAAACGCGAGCGTCATTACAATTATTTACCGAACGGAATGACTGAAGATGTGGAAACAAAGAATTATAAATTTGTCAAATTTTGATCAAATTTTGTCAGGCCGGCCCGGACACATAATCTAGCTGATATCCTTTTGTATAGTTTTTATGTGTGTGTGTTTTTTTTGTATGCCGCATTGCGATAATAAAAGATCTGCCATGAAAGTCGAAATATTGTTAGTACAGGTACGCAAATTTTCCGTGGACGATTTAACAATCAGTACACTTTCTATATATTATCCCCTTAGTATTGCTTATTGCTTTATTTTGATACTTGCTTTCAAATGGCTGATGCTCAAATTCAATCTTCGTCTCACATTTTCCACTAACCTGAATTGGAACAACTACATTTAATCTATAGATACATCTGCTGCAAGGAAATTTGGTTCCCTGTGTCACGCCGGAAGTTTTTTTTTTCTCATCTGAGTCAATCCTTCAAATCTACAAATCTACCATTCGTCCTTGCATTGAATACTGTTGCCATATATGGTCTGGTGCTCCCGTTGGTTCTCGACAAAATGCAAAAACGGATATGCAATGTGATAGGTCCTGACCTGGGAGCTCAACTACAGTCACTTTCTCACAGATGTGATGTGGTTTCGCTCGGTCTTTTCTACAAATGTTTTCATGGCAACTGCACTGATGAGCTATTTTCACTGGTGACCAACTGCATGAATTTAAGCGAGCTACTAGGTTGGCATCTCGGTCCCACCCTTTCACTGCCGAAACAGTTGAATGTAACCGCCTCTTCTACTCTAACAGCTTCTTCTTTCGCACTTCCCGTCAGTGGAACTCACTTCCTCTTACGTACTTCTCTGATAACTATAATCTTCGAAAATTTAAATGATCACCGCCCTTCTCTTTACCCTTTCTTCAAACACCCCTCTTTACAATTACATTCACTCTCTGTATCCACTTGCATACTAGTGGAACTCCGGCTTACTTGGGGTGAAATGCTTAAGAAAAATTGAAATTATAGCGAGCGACTAATACATTGTGTCTGTTGTTTTGTAAAATATCTATGTGTTCTTAATATATTTAATCTTAATTCTTCGAGGCGTCTGTTATGTATTCGCCGTGGCAGCCATTAGAGGCTGTAGCGTAAATTCCTACTGCAGGCTTAAGTTATTATTGTTTTCTCTTTTATTATTTTAGAAGTAGACGTAATAAATTTTACGTTAGACCTAGAAAAATTATTTTCCATTCTATTTTTGAGGTAGTTAGTAGCTAGTGTAAGTTTATATATATATATATATATATATATATATATATATATATATATCATCCATTCTTTTATTTTAAAAAAATGATGAGTTTTCTGTTTCGCATTGAATATGAAATAATTCGATTGTCTATCATTGTCCTGATATGTAGAAATTTATATATCATATTATCCCATATATATATATATATATATATATATATATATATATATATATATATATATATATATATATATATATATATATATATAAAATTATTAGGAGAATTTGATAATTATATCTAAGTAATTCATTGAGTCTGAAAGAAACCTCAACAGAATACCAGAAAGCACTGGATATATATATTTGGGACTCATCTGCAGTACGCATCCACTAACGTACAGTGCTTTCTGCATTCTGTTGAGGTTTCTTTCAGACTCAATGAATTACTTGAATATAATTATCAAATCCTCCTAATAATTTCTATCATGTGTATATCATTGCCTGAACCGGCTTCTAATGCTCTAGAGTGAGCGGCTTGGTGATAGTAGTCGTGGCTCCAGGGGGGCACAGTCCTATGGTTAGAGAGAAACTCAGTAAGAGCTCGACCACGAAATATGTGAGCGAGCGGCGCTATATTGAGTCTGATTTGCAATCTCTTCGTTACCGAGACCTGTTGGGACAGTTGGTATGATGTTTGCTTAACAACCTATCTGTCAGCGTTTCAAATCTCGGTAGCAGATACGAACTGCTGATGAATTCCAAATATATATAATGTTCGCAAGGGTAACAATACGAAATATGACTATTGATGATTACGGGAGGGTTAATTGAAGTGGGATAAGACGAAGCCGGCTATGTTTTTTTAAATATATGTATTGTGGGATGGGGGTAATGCAGGGGCTTATTTCCATCCTGACCTCAGGATCTTTTATTTATGCTGTTTGGCTGGTAAATAATATTTAAATAATGTTAACTTGCCGTATATATTCGAGTGTGAGCAGGCTTCAGGAAGAGTGCGACCACTTCTAATTTTACAGGAATTTTAACCCCTCCAAAAAAAAAAATACCTATGTATAGTGAAAACGGTCACCAAAAGTGCATGATTTTTTAGCCTGTTCAGAAAATTTACCTGTGTAGAGTATGGGTTCCTATTTTGTTGCGGATAAAACTGATCATAAAAACTCGTACTATACTTGAGTATTGTACGTTTGTTTTATGTGATTTCGCTTCAGACGTAATTACTTTCCGAATTTCTTGATGTATTTAAGTAAGTATGTAAGCTTTTTTTTCTGCATCTAGAAAGACACGTAGTTCATTGTGGAACTGAACATTTTGGTAATTAGATTCTTGTTTTGTCTGTTATTCTTGTAATCACATTCTCGAGAGACTAGTGTTTCACTGTAAGAGAATGAGTTTTTGTAGTTTAAGTGAATTACTAATTGTTTTGGCTCGTTTGTGCCTATAGCTCGTTATTAAATCAATTAAAAATTGATTACTTGACAAAGTTGTTTATATGTCACTTAGTCATATTTCTGCTTAAAATCTTCAATACCACAAATTGCAACAAAGATTCATATTATCAGTTTCCTCATCCTATTGTTACTGCTCTTTCTCCGATTCTTGTAACTTTGTGGAATAGACTCTACCTTGTGTGTCTCCTTGGGTGAAGATTAGTATAAAAAACTCTATTTTATCATTATCAGTATCACGTCAATAAATCTTTATTAATTTTACCCAATTTTATTATGTGGTTCAATATTTCCTGGCAACAAATAGATAAAATAAATAAATAAATAAATAAATAGAAAATAAATGCGAAATAGTTTAAAAAAGAAGAACTCCAATAGCTAAAATGTGTCACCTCCTTTCATTTTTTTTTAAACAAGTATTTTTTACATTCCTGTTAATACAAAATGATATTAAATCTATTAAGTTTCATAAAGGCCGAGAGGATAAAAATATATATTACTATTTTTATGATCACACTTAATTATGTTATATTAATAATTTCACTCCAAGCAATTCAGTAGAACCAGTTAGACACAAAGGGTTACTAAGTATGAAAGAATAAGAAAAAGAGAAACAAAATTAACGAGCGAGAAGAATATAATGAGAAATTAAGAAGACAGTACATAGCTATTATCACTGTATTTCAATTTTTGAAGATCAAAGCTGAATGTAGAGCATGAAGCCGGAAGTGATTTACACAGGCAAGAAGTGCGAGAATAGAAACTGTCGGTATAAAAGTTTTAAATGACTAATTTTTACATATAAACGAAACAAGTTACTGTACTTTGGTATAGTTGATCTTTTGCAAATGCGAATCTTTCAAATATAGCAAAATACTGATTAAATTTGAGGCAGGTGTTCTTTTTTTTTTTTACATTAATTTCACTCTATACAATGTCCAGGGAGTATCCGACGTATCGGGTTACGTTAACAAGTAGTATATATCCATAATAGGGTAATATAACGGTTAACTCTAGACTTTAACAGATTAAGTTTGTAGTGATCGGGGAAACATCCTTTTTGGATTCCGTTTCTCAGAACAGTGGTTCGCGGGAAGAAACACTTCGAGTAAAACTTATTCTCGCTAGTGCAATACGGAGGGAATATGGGTGGCTTGCTACAATTTAAGTGGCATGGCGGGTCTTAGACATAAAGTTTAGACCTGGCAGAACCTAGGAATGTATTTCGTCAGAGCTCTTTCCATGGAAGTAGCAATAGAGCAGTGAGAGATTTGCTACATCCCACCTGAGAGAGAGAGAGAGAGAGAGAGAGAGAGAGAGAGAGAGAGAGAGATCATGAGATCATTATTCTCCTACTTGGCTTGGAGGCACTTGTGAACTTTATCAAGACAGGAAAGTTGGGATTGGGTAGCTCCAGCACAAATATGACATCAGTACTCCATTTTCAGCCAGATCTGACTCTTATAAAGATAACACAAGGAGCCGTGTACTTACTGGAGCAGTACAGGTAGCTTATCATTTTACCTGCATCTCTAAGATGGATCGTATATAAGAGTTACACTTGAGATCGAGTTTGAGGCCCAATAATTCTCTCAAACACGGTGCCTTCTAAGGCACCCATTCATCGTGACCGTCGCTAGTCGGTAACTGATACAGTTTGACATGAACTTGTTCGGAGACAGAATATAGCTTGCTCTGTCTTTTTTTTTTTTTTTTTTTTTGCTATATTTTAAGTATAAAGACAATCGTGCTTTTTTTCCAAAAATTTTGTTAATTAATCCTTAATGCTTATAATTACTTTAATAATTAATTATTTTTTAGAGATGTTGACGAGTGTATATATATGTTGATGAGATCGATATTATTCTTATATTTATTGAGTAATAAATTGTGGTTAACACTGGAAAACAAGTGATAGCAAATCTCACCATTCTTCATTCATATGACGTATTTCTTCACCACGTAGGCGATCACGCCTCTTCCCAACTGCTAACCCTTGGGAACACTGAACAATTTCATATGTTGTCAGATATTTAAGATATTAACTTCCCATTCTAGTTGACTTCAGTAATACTGGCTACTGATTAGTCCCGATTGTTTCTTACGTTGTCTGTGTTCCAAACATTTCTACAAGGGCATTCAGGACTATTCCACACGCTCCAGTAATCAGAAGGAACACTTCTGTTAAATGTCAGTTCTTTTGCAAGAGGTAGGTGTTTTTCCAGTTTATTTCCAATCCTATAATCCACCATATTTTCCCCACTGTTTTAGCAAAGTTTAGAAATGGCCTGGATTGATTCATTTCCTCCTTAGATTCTTTCAGTCCTTTAGTAAGGTCCTTCATGCCCATTACAAATGTGCCTATATAATTAAAATTGTCGCCATCTTATTGTACTTGGTTTTTCAAATTTCTGATATAGTTACTTTTCCCGCTTTTCTTGTTATTTTCATCTTTCTTCTAATGGTGAATGATGATTATCTCTCACTTTATTATACGCTTCTCTAGCAGAGATCCCGTAGTTTTCCTTCCATATCAGCCATCAACTCAGTGTCATCTTCGTATCTTATATTTCTAAGACAACGCCCACCGATAATAAATCCAGGTAGGGTCGCGCTGTAAAGGTTGAATAAATCTAGGGTGAAGACGTATACTTGCCTTACACTTATTTCTATTTTTGTGTTGCTACTCAAATCATTTTCTATCCGAATGAAGACAGTTTGCTCCCAATATAGATTCTGCAGTATTCTAACACCCTTTTTAAGCAAATCTATTTTTCCTTGGAGTTCAAATAGATCCTTGTGCCGTACTTTGTGAAATTTTTCGATAAGTAAAAATTATATCTGGTTTGTAGAAAATCATTTCAGATTTTTTTTCCAAGCAACCTGTCCTTAAGATCTGCTTCTGAAAAACAAATAGCTGACTTTCGTATTTTATCTTTTTTACTTGAGTCTCGTCTTTATTAGTGTTGCCGACATGGTTGTCATTTTTATTAAAATAAGAAAAAACGTCGTGTTCGGCTTTACGTATTGTTATTGACAGCTGTGGAGAATTGTGACTGTGTGTGTCAGGTTTCCCCCTCATACGTATTGTACAACAAAGTGAATGCGGACGGATTGGAAAGTGAACAATCGAACTCGGCAAGACAGTCATGGCATCAAGGGAATCAACAGGATACAAGGAATTGTTTATACATCACGGTCTTACGCAACTTCCTTTTAATATACTTCCCTAGACTGATATATACAAATATGTAATCTTCTTGGATATGACGTTAAACTACATCTGGCAGCAAGACCACTGATCGGGAGATATAGATGAGCGTGGGACCATTTTTTTTAATAGCTGCTATTCCCAGGTCAACCCTTATCCTGAGTGGTAGAACCTGTTAGAGCCCCAGCTATGAGCAAACGTTTCACTGGGGTCAAAACACTACGAAAGCATAAAAATAAAGTTTTATAATATAAATACTAGCTATATATTTTTGAAAAAATAATACCACCAATGCATTTTTGAAAAAAATATTACAAGCTATACATTTCTGAAAAAGTATTACCAGTAATACATTTCTGAAAAAAAACTTACCAGCAATACATTTCTGAAAATAATATTACCAGCAATACATTTCTGAAAAAAGATATTACAAGCAATACATTTCTGAAAAAAAATTACCAGAAATACATTTCTGGAAAAAATATTACCACCAATACATTTTTGTAAAAACATTTTACCAACAATACATTTCTCAAAAGAAAGTTAGCATGAATACATTTTTTATGAAAATATTAGCAGCAATAAATTTTTGAAAAAAAAAAAATACCAGCAGTACATTTGACATTCAACAAACACCCTCTTTACAAAGATACATCAATGAAACCTGATCTACAAACTGATTTACAAATAATACATTTTCTATTCATACGAACCTATCCTAAAAACCTTGTCGACATAAAATATCCCATTGAGGTTGATATGCCGTAAAACAAACCAAACCAAATAAAGAGAAAAAGGAAAATGTTTTCTTTACCAGCGTGTTTTATACGCTGAGGGATATTTTCAATGTAAATATTTTGTTTTGCAACTTGTATTTATAAATGGAAGAAAAGTATATGTAATATATTAAGTTTTAAAAATTTCAATGTAAGAACGCTCTATAATCTCCTTAAACTCAACTGTGTAAGGAAACCTAAAGTTGGAAGAACGCTAAGTGATGTAATGTTTTTTTTATCAATTCATTATACAAGGAATCTGAAACGCAGTCCTAAAGAGGAAACAAAAAATTAATGTATATTCCTCTTCAAAAGCCTGAGCGTTGTGTGAACCAGACGATACATCACTTAACGTTCTCTCTCTCTCTCTCTCTCTCTCTCTCTCTTTATATATATATATATATATATATATATATATATATATATATATATATATTAAAACATGAATCATTAACTAATTTAGACAAGTTTTGTTTACTTATTTTTAATATGGTCCTTTCATATTCACGGGCAAACAACTTAGAATCGTTATTAAAATAAAGAATAAAAGTTACCTTATTGATTCATATTCATTTATTCCGATTACTTTCGACATTAACAAAATGTGATCTTCAGGACCTTGTTTTATCAGGGTCTTGTTTTATCTAAGAGAAATTTGTTGTATTTATATGAAAATTAAATATTTGAAAACGTGAAAAATATGTGAATATAAAAATACTAAACTTATGTACTGTACGATTTTTAAATTTTATGGGCTATGCATATTTTTATATGTCTAGTATGGAAAATAATATATTTAATAAATTTAAAAAAAATATCTACGTAAGATATCTTCATTATATCTTTATCTTAGTAACGAATATGGATGGAATATATTAACTCCAAGAACAATTACATAATAATTCTGTCCTTAAATTTTCAACTGAACTTGATAATAGTAATAAAATCCCTTGATATAATGATAAACACTAATAATAATGACTTCACTATTTCCCGTATAAAAACCCACTAGCATTAATCGATGACTTCTTAACAATAGGAGTAAATATTCAAATTACTATAAAATAGTAATAAAAAACAAACTAATAAACCGTATAAAATTAACTCATCAACAAAACAAATTTTCGAAGGTGAACTAAAAAAAATTGAAACAAACTCTCATTAATAATAACTTCCATAATTAAATTGTCGATGAGCAAATAAGATTTATTACAAATTTTAATATAAAGAATATAATACTTCTTCAAATAATCCTAAAAATATTAATTTTTTACATCACAGTTAAATATATTCTAATTATAATCAGGATGAAAATATCCTAAAAAACTAATAAATACTAATATATCCCCCTAGTAAAAAACAGAATTAGTAATATGGTATACTAAATTAAATTAATAATCGTAATGACTCCTCCCCACATATTAATGCATTGCAGAAAACAATCAGCATGTTTAAATTTAAATGTCCGTTGGGAAATCGAATCTCCAACAGAAAAAAAAAATACTTATGTTGACCACACTACAACTACGTTGTATCGGTGCTTGAGTTTTCATTTGCATTTAACATTTCTAAACATTTCTGCATGCTTGTCCACATTTACCATTTAGAAAAATACTTTTTGAAAATGCATCTATACTTTTTCATGAAAATAATAAACATAAACAAAAAATTCTTCAAACTATCTATATTAAAAAATTGAAAGTAAAAATTAATTATGAATACTGCAAAAATGTTTTAAAATGTTTACAGTAAATAGTTTAAAATATCCATGTTTTACCTAATAGATTTAAATATCAAAAAAATAAATATCTTAATAACTTAGTTACGTCCCTTGACGTTACTGCATGAGTACGCTTACATCATAAAATTTAAAAATCATACAATACATAAGTTTAGCGTTTTTCACTTCACAAATAAAGAAAATAATTTTCAAATAATCACAACAAATGTGCCCTAGATAAAACAAAACTTTAATAAAAGAAGGCACCCAAGATGGCATTTTGCTAATGTCGAAAGCAGTCCGAATAAATGAATATTCATCAATATGGTAACTTTCTTTCTTCCTTTTATAAGAGGGATATGATGAATGTGAGAGGGTTATATTACAAATAAGTAGAGAAAAATTGTCTAAATTATTTAATTAAACATGTATTAATGAAATCATTCTGCCAGCATATATAACATATAACATATATATATATATATATATATATATATATATATATATATATATATATATATATATACGTAGATGTAGAAATATAGAAATATAATAATAGGTGTTTCATCAAAGGCTCTGTACATATATGAAAAGGTAGCATCAAAGATTTGGCTCTCGCAGGATACGCCGAAAACAACAGAAGCAGAAATCAACGAGTAAGCTGCTTGAAATGTTTGTATGAAGAGATTAAGAAATAAATACCATACATTGAAAGAGAGTATGGAGAAATGTTGCTGAGAGCATCAAAGGGCCAGAATTTATGGAGACCCATGATCATCTACACTCAGAAGAGACGGCATCTAGAGAGAGAAAGAAGGGAAGACAAATATCAACATAGAAGGGATTGTCAATTAAAGCAAGAATGTGGAATGAAAGAAAAAAAATACTTCATGAAGTCTTTTTTCTTTTACGACGGGAAAAATGAGTGCAAATATGGCGGTACATTTACCAGGCCTTAAGCAGCCAACGACCGCTTCAGGAGATCATGAAATGGTCATAAGACTTTACTTAATGAAGCTTCTTTTTTTTTATTTAATGTATATTTTTTTTATTTATTTGCCATGCCCTTCGAATCAGATATTACGCAGCTGTTCCTTTTCTCAACTTATCTCGCTGCTTGCTGTCTTCGTGAATCGCTTATCAGGTTTTCGTACACGGAGACTAAGCACACAATTTTTCCTTTCATTGCTCCTTCTTGCAAACTCACACAGCTTCACTAATTCATTTACTATTCTCACTCTCTTTGTATATAGGTGTGTTGATGACTGTGATGTAGAAAATTTAATCTTCCATTACAGGAATAGATTTTACGCCTGAGAAAGAAACATGATCACACAAGTACATCATTAAACACACCATAATATATGAGGAATCATGAGTAGTGACGTATTTGTAATGTACAGTTTCGACTGAAGTCTGCAAAGTATTGTTTAGATATACTACAAAATGATTCGGATTTTGAATAACAACATATATATAAATTATACATATAAAGGTTTGAGTATTATTATAACAATATTTTCAGTGAATACACGGAACCTATTTTTTCAAAATACTGGGCAATAAACTGATTTGCACGTACGTTATATATATATATATATATATATATATATATATATATATATATATATATATATATATATATGTGTGTCTGTCTGTCTGTGTATGTATATATATATATATATATATTTTTGCTGATACACGCTTCGAAACACTACAGTCTGGATGATGAAGATAACATCAACCACTAAAGTGACAAATTTTTACTCATATCAATCATATATATATATATATGTATTAAGAAATGGACAAAGTCCGACAATTTATTTATTAAAGACATTTTTTTATGTTTTTTAATGTTCTTTTTTATAGATGCAAATATTTAAGTAAATGCTCTGTTTATAATAAACAGTATTAAATAACATTTACCGGCCTGAATGTCCGAGAAATTTTCATAGTAAATATTCGTCCTTTGTTATTATAAACAGAACATTTACTTAAATACTTGTATCTATAAAAAAGAACGTTAAAAAAACATAAAAAAATGTCTTTAATAAATAAATTGTCGGACTTTGTCCATTTCTTAATATATGACGTCATTTGTTTACATTTGATACGCCAGATCAGTTATAAATGTACGGGATTCATGGAAGATTGAAGTTTATAAGCAGTAAATTCGACCTTGCCTACCGAACGCTCCTTTGTAGCCGAGACGGTAAGGAACGTCAGCGTAAATGACGGTTCCGTATAGGATGCAGGTTCGAATCCTATGAAAATTTCTCGGACATTCAGGCCAGTAAATGTTATTTAGTACTGTTTATTATAAACAGAGCATTTACTTAAATACTTGTATCTATAAAAAAGAACGTTAAAAAACATAAAAAAATGTCTTTAATATATATATATATATATATATATATAGCATAATGAGAAGCCACGTATACTTTCTTAATATGTATATATAGACAAAGTTTCAAATTAAAAAATAATAATGTTTTATTTTATGAAATTATTTATTTATTTATATATATATGTGATATTTCAAATTGTCCTCAATCTTTCATCAGAAATAACTGTTACAAATAAATTAAAATTACTGTTTGTTAGCAAGTAGCGTCCTTCGCGAGACGCGGACGTCACGTGATATGGAACGTCACTGTTCGGATATTCCTAACTTAAATCTGTCATAAATATTTTAAATGCTGTTTAAAAATTTTTTTAACTATATCTAAAAAAAAATTGCTTAACTATTGAAATATTTATACAGATTTAAAACACCCAAGTCCCTATTCAACCCTAGTTTATGTGTATTTAATTTTAAAATCCAATATGTTTCTTTTTTTTTGCGTGTGTATGTGGAACTAAAATCGGAATCTATCAATAAACATTTGCAGTTTTCTAATGTGTGTCCATAACGTAATCTATTATTTATTCTGCAACTTATGTCCTAATAGTGGATATGTTGGTGAGTCTGGAAATAATTTTAGATTTTGTTTCAATAAACATAAACAAACCATACGTCAAAACAACCCTTATTCCCCCATAGCTAAACACTTCAATCAATCAGGACACACATTACATTGTAAAAAAAACAATAACTCATTTCTAATAGCATTTTTCGGATTACAACAATACATATATTTTCGTTGTCCTCTTATTACTGAGAGTAAAAACAAGAACAAAATCTATTCCATACCTGAGGATGTCTGTAGGAACAGACGAAAGCTTGTAAAAATAAGAACTTATGCAAGAGAAATTTATAAAAACAAGGATCTTTTCATTCATAAACAGGTTCGGGTTTTTTGTATATTATTTGAATTGGTCGCGACGATGTATTTCTCGCCAATTAAATCATTAACCTTTGTATTTGTTTTTTGTATGAATAATTCATGAATATATATATATATATATATATATATATATATATATATATATATATATGTGTGTGTGTGTGTGTAAATCCTTTGATATAAACGAATGAGTGGACGGACAGGACATTTGTCAACTAAATGACAAAACTTTTATTGCTATATATATATATATATATGTTAAGAAATGGACAAGGTCCGATTTTTTTATTTATTAAAGACATTTTTATTTATGTTTTAACGTTGTTATTTTTTTATAGATACAAATATTTAAGCAATTTACTGTTATAAAGATAGTAAATTTATAACAGTAAATTTACCTTGTCTACCATGTCCGGTTTTCATGGTATGAGTGATTATAGTATGTTCAGCGTATATGACAGTTCCGTATAGGATGCAGGTTCGAATCTTGTCTATGAACGAATATTTTCTATGAAAATTTCGACATTCAGGCTGGTAAATGTTATTTAATACTGTTTATCTTAAACAGAGCATTTGCTTAAATACTTGTATCTATAAAATAACAACGTTAAACATAAATAAAAATGTCTTTAATAAATATATATATATATATATATATATATAATGTATTTATAGGGAAAAATATTTCCTGTAGGAGATAGATTCTTTAGAATATAGGGTTGGTTAACATAAGAATAAACACTGCATGTTGACTATCTCTTTCATACTTCAATGCGATCTTTATACCAAGTTTCAAGTCGCAACATTTTAGTGGAAAAATGAGCTAGTTCTTCAATTTGTTTGCATAATAATCCTGAGTTCAATCCCTCTCAGGATAGCATAAACTCTGGCTCATCGGAAACGGAGTTAGTTATAATCAATAAAAAAAAAACGCAAGAATAACATCCTTAGACATGGAGAGGGGATAGAGAAACAGTGGATAAACCAGTCGAAACGATGTGATGATGACAACGTTAGTCTAATTGTAAATGACGTATATAACCAATCCCCAGTTACATACAAATATATATATATATATATATATATATATATATATATATATATATATATATATATATATGATTGTTGAAACTTGACTAATGCATGGAATAATAATACAACACAACATGTACTTAGAACAAAATGTATTGAAACAAGAAAGGTACACAATATTTACATATAGTCTTTTGTATATTCTTGGGAAGACCGTTCCTGGAGAATGTGTTGACTTAGTCGCAGTCGGGCAGAGTCTCTGGTTGAATCTCTTGATTCCTCCCTCTCTTCCCGGTACCAACCATATTTATATAGTCGGTACTCCACTATGCAAAAAATAATCTATTTTATAATATCATCATAAAAATCAACAAATTTATATAACTCGCAAGATGTAAATGTACAAGATTATTCAATATACACAAATTGAGAGTAATCATAATGAATTTAAAGAAACATGCACTAAAAAACACCAAGTCGTACGTGCTGTTGTTTTTCGTGGTAACAAGATGGAAAGATGAAGAAACGGTCAAGAACCATATGCAAATGAACTGAAGATTTCAAGCGGTTATTGTAAATATGATAAAAATTTCAATGTCGTTATATTGTTATGTCTCTTCGAGAAGGAAAAAGACGTAGATAGAATAATGTAAGTTCGCTGAATTATTCCAAGAGCCAAATGAGCAACGTATGGAAGTGCTGTTTAGTTGGCTGAGGTTTTAAGACTTCCCATATTCAAAATCAATAAATCATATATATATATATATATATATATATATATATATATATATATATATATATATATATATAATGTCTAATAAAATATTTAATAAATGTACAAAAATAATACATGTGTGTGTGTGTCTGTGTGTGTCTGTGTTTACACGGTGTATCAAAAATATTTGTACAAACTTTGGGGACACCAAAACAAGGTAGAATTTGTTCTTCGTGGTCATGCGTATCAGAGTATCTCGGTTTTCTTCTATCCATAGTTTGTTGTGCCACGTATTCTGTCTCAGCAACATGACTATAAACAGGAGTAAAGTTTGGATCATACGGCTGTCTTCATTCTGGAAATGCAATCTGATACAGCTGAGTAACCTCTCGTCCAATACCATTGGCGCGACCGTGTGTAAAATTCATATCTGCCTGCTCACGATATGAATACCCTGCCATTGTTAAACGGAACACTTTTCAGTTAACTCCCTAAACGCTGTTTAACCTGTTAAACGCTGAAGACAGAATAGTCACAAATGTACACGAATGATAAATGTAACCTAGTCTGCATGGCAACACAGCGGTATCTACCCTAATCTTTCATTAAATTTAATAACTCAAAAACGAAGGATTTGGCTAAATATGTTTATACGGACTTTTGTCCTTGTTTTGGTGTGGGAAACCTGCCCCCAAATTTTGTGAAAGAGCTTTTGATACACGCTATATAAGACAAAGAAAAAAAAAACTTCAGTGTGATATATTTCACCTATGAAAAGTCACCGTTACTAAAAAAAAAAAAATTTTAACAAGAAATAATGTATTAGACATAACTTGATTCATGTTTAGGGATTTAAGTGATTTTTTATCGTCTGCTTTATCGTTACGGACATTAGATTTTAACTAAGTACACTTTCGTTTTTTAATCTTTAAGTTTTACGCATCCCACGTTGGTTCAGCACAAATTTAGTAAAGACAGGTTAAAAACTGAAGCAATTTAATTATCTTGTATATTTACCATATATTTGCGTTTTTTTTTTAAATTTGTTATATATGCTGGGAAATCGTTCTTGGTACCATGATTAAAGGTAACTTGTGATAATCATTGTGGTCATAGAAAACAATGGTGAATGATGACTGACATTTTACTAAAGGGCTTACACTGTTTATAATCCACATATCCTCTAACTCCGATATGAAGAACTTATTCGCGCTTTCCCTATATGAACATCCTGCCATTGTTATTATATGAGTATCCTGCTACTGTTAAACGGAAAACTCCTCAGTTAACTCATTACTACATACGTTAAATGTTGAAGACAGAGCAATCACAAGTGTATACGAATGTCAAATGTAACTATGCCTAATGGCAACACGGCACCACCTACCGTAAAAATTCTTTAAATTTAATAACTCAAAAAGAAGGATTTACAAACATATGTTTCTATGAACAGTTTTCCTTATTTTGGTCTGAGGGACCCCCACCCAAATTTTATAAAATTATTTCTGATACAGCTTGTATATATCGGAAATATAATTTTTATATACCAGGAACAATTTTACGGAAAAAATACTACGACAAATTTAAAAGATTCTCGGGTGACGCGTTTCATCCCCCACCCCATCGGATGAAAGTGATGTTTACGTCGATGCGATCACACATGGGCACAAAGAATAGTGGACGCTGAGAACTCCAAATTTAAATTTAAAATTCCTGTACAGGAAAAATTTTAAAGGAAAATGAGTGAGCTCGGATTGACTGTGATCAGAACAAATCTTTACAAAAGAAAAACAATTTTAAATTTAAGATATATTCTTCTTCTTGAGTGTTAAATTTTCCAAGCCGTCTTTCCTACATATGTACCTTAGAAATTTCAATTTTCTCTTTCTGATTCTAAGTATAAGTGTTCTTTTATTTCCATTTTCTCTGAAACCTTGTCGTTGCTCCATAATCTTCTCTGCCTCCTTCTTTAGAACCAAGTTTCTGTTACATTAAGTGCCTTCTTCAACTATAAGGAGATTATCCAGCATTCACTGCCATATAGGAGAAACCAATAAAACATAACAGATAGGTATGCGTTTATTTTTTTTTCTAACGAAATTCTTGGTGTTTCTTAATATTTTTTTTAAATTTTGGCGGTACATATCTCAATTCCAGTGCACCTTTGGATTTAAGTATCTCATTTTCTGTGCTCTGTTAAAACATTTCCCAGGTATTTAAATTCTTTTACTTGCTTGATTTTTGTATGGCAAATTCACAGTCCGAATCTTGGGATCTTACTTTTGTTGATAACCATACCTTCTGTTTTCTTAAAATTAGATTTTAGTTCTTTCTTCTTGCTTTCCTTTACTACATTTATACAAATATATGTAGTTTCCTTATCGTGTCTGATAGGAACACTGTGTCATCTGCATATCTTATATTGCTATGATTGTGGCCACCAATAATGAATCATTGTGGCCCTTCTAATTCTCCCAGAATCGCCTCATTGTAAAGATTGAATAAGTCCGATAAGAAGACACATGGTTCTTTTACGCCCATTTTTATTTTTGAATGTACGGAATCCATTTTCTTCAGGCGGTTTGCTTTCATTCTAAGTTCTGGATTCATCTAGAATCCTTTCCAAATAAATGAGGCCTACCTAGTTGTCCAAACATTTCTTTGTGACTCTAACTAAATTTATATATTTCTATCTCGGTCATTAGATTTATATATATTTATATCCCAGTCATCAGAGATCTATCCTTTTACCGACATATATAACTCTGTATAACGCTATATAAATATCCGACTTTATAACTCTATATAAATATCCGACTTTATAACTCTATATAAATATCCGACTTTATCATATGATTCTCCCATAGAAATCTGTTAATTCATGAGTCGTTTTTACAACAGATCATTCACTTGGACTTGAGAACTACTTGCAGTATTTCGACCAATACAAATCATCAATTCGCGATGAGAAGTGGATGGAGCATTTATTTTCCCATTAACTCTACACTGGTAAGAACAAACATAAAATATCTCTGCCTAGACGGAAATAAAAGATTGAGCATTGAAATAAATAGATTATCTGACGGCGAATGTAAATTCAGACATGATGATACATAAAGAAATAAAGGAAAACTACACATTTTTTTACATATCCAAAGAAAAGAACAATTCCCTTTCACCAATCTTCACATTTCTCTTTGACTCTTATTAAATCAAACTGTTCTTCCATTTTTTATTATTTTCAACCTGTATTTTTTACCTAGCCTTCAATAAAACATTGAGATTCGAAGAGTCTAAGTTGCCCATATATTCCATTATTGATGTTAATCGCATGGTTTTAAATTTACATATAAACATAAAAGATTAGCATGTGTTAAAATTGCACATACGAAATTTCATTTATAAAAAAATTATTGTAAAAAGATTTATTCAATCAATTCTTCACAGATAAGTGTTATTTTTGCCAATAATTTATTGATTAAATCTAGGTATTTATAAAAAAATATTTCTAGTAATGTAGATAAACTATATATATATATATATATATATATATATATATATATATATATATATATATCATAGCAGCCATACTCCGCTGGCCGATCAGAAATTTTGTTCAATTAGAATGGAGCAAAAACACCATCATGTTTATATGTAACAGTGGTTATCTTCTTCAAATAATTTAAAGTATTTTCGTTAAAAACATTTTGAATTAATGACGTTAGTGATATAAGTAGTCTGTATTTATTCAATCGAAGTTGACCGAGGACATGAAGGGGTAAAGCAGGCAACATGAAAACCCAATTCAGACCATAAATATCTTGGAGTATTTGAAATTCAGTTTGTCAGCGTGTTACCAGGGATATAAAAGAGTATATGTTTATAAAGCACTTATTAAGTTTGATGAAAAATAGTTGAAAGATCAACGAAAAATTTTTCGCTATATATGCGGTTTTTTTCACTATATGGATGGAATCAATTATCAAGTTAAATGACTATTAAACAATCAACATGTTGCGGGCTCCAACTGAGTGAAGTTTGATTGAAAATTGAGGGAGTGATTAGTTTAAAATTTGTGTTGAAATCGATATGCGTTGAAATCGAGTTTTCGTTTTTCGCGGTTTTTCGCTCATCGCAGTGGCGTAGAAATAAAAAAAAATGAGGAATCGTTGAGCTCGTCATGATGGAAATAACCTACATATCGAGTTTTAACAAAATCGGAGGAAAAATTTTGAATTTATAGGATTTCGATTAAAGTCTTTATTTCGCCTTGCTTGACGGACAATATTTTTTTTTGCTGAGACGGTATAAGCATATAGACCTAATGAAAGTTTCGCCTGCAAAGGTAGATCTCATTAAAAACGTGCCACTGACAGGACTAACGAAAATGTTCACGGTAAATATCAGATTGTAAATGGGTAATTAAGTATTTTTTATGCGTACACTTAAATCAATAATCGATAAAGCCGGTTAGTGATTTTTTTAAATTTATCGATCTCTTACACTAAGAACCTATCTCTTACATTGTACAATGTATTTGCCAAGTTTAGTCAAAATCGGTTGAATTGATTTCGAGTGAAAAGGTATCACATAGGCAGACAGACAGACACAGGACATTCTGTTTTATATATGTATGTGTATATATATATATATATATATATATATATATATATATATATATGCGGGGTGAAGTATTAATCATTCAACTTAAATATATGTTATATCAGATAGTCGTATGATTTTGTATTAGTCTTACATTGAACAATAACTTTCAAACTTAGAAAAAATATATATATACATACACACACACTCACATATGTATGCATGCATACATACAAACGTAAAATTTCTAAACGATTAATGGATTTTATTTTTTAATGCAACAATATCTTAATACTTCAAACGTTATTTTTAATGGATACCCATATTTGAGTAATCTGTAAACGTTCTTTTTAGTGAATATCCGTGTTTGAATAGTTTTTTGAAATAAAGAGAGTCTACAGAAATGTATATCCAGTAAAATAACATTTGTAGTAATATATATATATATATATATATATATATATATATATATATATATATAAAAATGTGTGTGTGTATATAAACAGAGGATGACACAAAAAAACAATTGAAACCTAACCAGAACAAAATAAACTATGAAATCTCTTAAATGCCTATCATTTATAACAGAAGCCATTGGTTTATACCAACGGCTTCCCATACTTAATACTTCTCATTTTCACTCACGCTGGTCATGTGTGACGTCATGAGCAGCGGTGCGATTTTCGACTCCATTGTCATGTATGCACGTGTTTGTCGTTAGCTTGGGAATCATATTGTTTTGGTTAATATATTGTAATTAATTGTCATCTTTGATAATGGCTTATGTAAGCCGAAAGCTTAGATAGGATTTAAAAATATGTATCAAGCTTGTCATTATCTTTTAATGATAATGTTATTAGAATTATCAGACGATATGAAAAGAATTTACATAAAATAAAAAGACAAAACTCGTCTATATTATTTAATGAAAGATGCTTCAATGTATACATATATATATATATATATATATATATATATATATATATATATATATATATATATATATATATAGAGAGAGAGAGAGAGAGAGAGAGATGTGTGTGTGTGACTTTATGTTCTTCGAAGTATACGTATAAAAAAAATACTTAGTTACCCATTTACAATTTGAAGTTCACCGTGAATATTTTCGTTAGTCCTGTCCGTAGCACGTTTTTAATTAGATCTAAAAAACGTCTAAAAACGTATATATATATAATATATATATATATATATATATATATATATATATATATATATATATATATATATATATATAAACGTTATAACAAAAATATTAAGGAGACTTAAGCTGCAAAAGAAAGTATAAGTATCATTCTTTTTATTTTATTCTAGGGTTTAAATTTTTTATTTTATTCCAGGTTTTAATACTTCGAGCGAAGTCTGATATTGCCCGACGTGTCTCGGAAACAAGCAATAGAACATTTTATGTGCTACCTTATATATCTATGTCACTACACATTTTTCTTTTAATTATATGTATCTGTAAGTGGGGCGTAGGAATATAGTACACAGCTATATAAGTTTATATATTTGTACATTCGTTTATGTATGCACATATTTTTATCACATAAACGTTATTTTCAGTTGATAGCCATATCTGTTATTTTTATATTTTTAAACAGTATATTAGTCTTCTAGAAATTTTATTAACGAAAATATGCACATTCCTGCATGATTCTAACCTGGGTAAACCTTTGGAAGAGAAATTGTCATCAGATCGGACGTGCTTATACCATCTCAGCAAAGAAAAATATTGTCGATGAAGCAAGGGTAAATAGTGTATTTAATCGAAATCCTTCTTGTTTTATATTCATAGATTACTCCGACAGATTTTTATCACTTAAACCATATTTTTAATGGTTACCCATATTTATGTAGACGACCTGTTTATTTGTTAATATTTTTAAACAGTATATCTACTGTCAGCTATTGACTTGAATATTCGAAAAATTTTATATATAGAAAATTATGCGTCCAAAGGTACGAGGTTAAGATTTTAATAATCGGAGTAACATCAAAGATTGTGCCACTAAGTAACAGTTCTAGGAAGAAGCTAGACAGAGGGAAACCTCCTCCTTACCAGTACGAATGGAATCGACTATGTCTACGTGGCGTGGCGTCTTTTAGCTGTGAAGGTCTGAATTTGTGGAACTAAGGAATGTTGTTCGTGTGATCACCTTCCATGAAAGTAGTGGTAGAGTATAGCGAGAGGCTAGTGAAATTTCATCTGTTTCAGTAGATGGATAATAGAAACGTCACCACAAATACAAAAACGGGTTGTAAATTTGCAAACATTACTTAGATAAAAAAAGAAAAACAAAAAAAAAAAAACAAGAAGTTGTGGAGAGTCATGTACTAACATGTTTTGGAGTGATATGACAGAGAGGAAAGGGACAGTTTCAGTATAACCTTTCTTTACTGTTTTTAAATATCAATCAAAAGAGATTATGTGCGAAATTGAACGCAGAAGAAGATATACACCGGTTTTAGTCCTAACAGTTGGTCACCTAGTGAGAATCATTCTCTTGATTAAACAGACATCGAGATTAACATGCTACACAGCTTAGATCCCTAAAGCAGGCAGCATACAGCTTCGATGTAAAGTAATGGTTAACGAGGTTAAAATTATTGACATCTGGATATCGATCTTCTCAGGGTGACTCACTCAAAATTAAACATTAAATAATTCAACAAGATTCGACATAAAACTAAATCCATATGTAGTTTGACTTAAGTCGACATTGAAATTGAATATCATAATCCAGAGATATTCTATGCGAATTGGAATATTTTGATAAACTAATTCCTTTTCTAAATATACTCACTCTACGAAAAGGTATTAGTTTATATATATATATATATATATATATATATATATATATATATATATATATATATATATATGTGTGTGTGTGTGTGTGTGTGTGTATATATATATATATATATATATATAGATAGATAGATAGATAGATAGATAGATAGATAAAGTATCCAATGTATTATATTTGTTTCATATGTGCTAGTATTCTTGGCACAAACGTTCAATCCTAAAACTATTACAAAGATTTCTTAAGTAATATTATTGTAATCCTATAAACAGCTGGGGACATTTGCCGGAAAAATCCTATTGAGTTTCAGTGACTTACAGTTTGCCATTTGCTTTACCTTTAAAATAACATCGTATCAGCTCGAAAAATTTAAAGCTCAAATAAGAGAGAATAGAATAAAGGCACCCAACTAAGATTTAAGATTTGTTGATGTTTGCCTTTGTAGCACTTGCTACATTCACGTTGCTCAGCACAAGGGATGGCGAAAAGGAGCCTAGTAAAACGGGTATAAGCACTATTTTCTTTTAAATGTCAAAGGTATCCTTTCTCTGTTCAGTTGTTTGCCCCACATTTTTACTGTTATTTTCAGAGCGAACCATTTGAAAATAAACACATTGCTTGAAAAAGAAGAGAGGCGAGAAACGTTGAAACTCAAAGCATCCGTTTTGTCCGGCGGAGAGAGAAAGAAGAATTGAAATAATGCTCGGTTGATAAAAAAAATAGTGTTCAATGGAACTGCATGTACATTCTTTGATTCTGTCGGCCTTTGTCAGCAGATTGGAAGCACGTGGTCAAATAGGGTAGTCACAGTTGGAGGTTCGCTCCTAGTGGCAAGACCCGATGAGAAACAGAGGGAAAATTTCCATTACAAGCTTACACGGCTGCTCATGATACTATAAAATAAAGCAAATATAGTTTTAATAATAATAATAATAATAATAATGATAATAATAATGTTATTAAAGACCACAAACAAAAACGGTGCCTCCTTATTGATATGGCAGTCCCTGCTGACTGCAATGTATCTTTGAAGATATTCAAAAAGTTGTCAAAGTACAAGGACCTTGAAATAGAAATCTCGAAAATGTGGCATATGGGAACATCAACAATCCCTATTGTAGTTGGAGCCCTAGGACTGGTTGGAAAAGATCGCAGTAGACTAATTGAAGGGATCCCTGGAAGTCCATGCCTCAAGGAGATACAAAAAAATTGTTCTGACAAGTACAGCCCACACCTTACGAAGGGCTTTATCTATGTAATTTATTTTTTTTTTTTTGTCAGTGGAAAGTGTCATGACGCCGTTTCTAACCTTAGGTCCCTGGGCGGGACCCGGAAAGAAATGTGTAAACGCCAGAAATCAAAGAAAATAATAATAATAAAGAAACAGCTTAATGTGCCTGAAACCATACCGACAAAAAACGAAGGGAATACTATCTACGCCAAACGAGTAAGACAGAAAGCAAAAAAAAAAAAAAAAATAGCCAAAATCAAATGACAAAAAACTGGGAGGACAAAGCGTTGCATGGCAAATACCTAAAAAGAACGAAAGAAGCAGATGATGACCAACAGAAAACACATCAGTAGCTGAGAGGAACTGGGTTGAAAGCTGAGATAGAAAGCCTAATTATTGCAGCTCAGGACCTCGCAATCAGAACTTATCACTGTCACTTGTTCAAAGAAGGGACTAAACCGAAATGCGAAAAATATGATGAAACTCTCGACCATATTATCTCAGGATGTCAGGAATTAGAAAAAAATGAATATAACCACAGACATAACAAGGTAGCGACATATGTGCACTGGAAAATATGCAGGAAGCACAAAATCGAATCCACCGAGAGATGGCATGAGCATCAACCAGACACAGTTAACAAATATAAAGATGTCCCTCTGGAACATGTCAATTTAAACTGACAGTGAAATAAAAGTTAACAGACCTGATTTTATCATAAAAAGATAAGAAATTCTGGAAATGTATGATTATTGAAATAGCAGTAACATCGAAGAGAAAAACTGCCATGGAAATTTGCAAGAAAATGTCCAAATAGAAGAACGTGGGGATCGAGATTAACAGGATGTGGGGAATGAAGACTGAGTGTACTAACAGTGACCTGAGCCCTGGGCCTAGCTTAAGAGAAATACAAAATATTGTCTTGATACGTACAGCCCATTATTCAATGTCTTATTGTTGTATTCAAGATACTCCCAGCCTAGTAGCACGTGTTAGTGTCCCCGTTATGAGCAAACAGTGACCCCCACCTCGAAACAAATCATTATGAAAGTATAAAAATAGATTGTTATTGTAAAATACCAGCAATATATTTTTATATAAAAACATTACTAACAACACGTTTTATATTAAAAGATTGCTAGCAATACATATTTCTAGTAAAATTACCAATGATTCATTTAACAGTAAAATGACCAACTGGAGTTGACAGCATACAAATGCGTTCAAAATATATTTACTTGAAGCCATAAAAGTGTGTTCAAAATATTTAGATTTCAGCATTAAATATTCCATAGAGGTTGATATGCCGCTAAATAATATCAGCCAATCAAGTAACCTGATGCTTTGAGGAAGAGCATATAGTTGTAAATACATTTAAAACTCAAAATAACATCAGGTTCACAAAAGCCTGAAAAATTACTATGAATTACTGTTAAGTTCTTTTATTCTTGATAAAGACTGAAGTGGAACATTATCAAGAACGAGGCTCAACCGTTGACTGTTTCTACACAAACTTAAATCCAACTTTAAGATGCGGCAACTAATCTGTCAAAAAAAAAAAATCAAAATTATCCCAAAATTTAATACTCACAATATGTTTGCTATCTTTTAAAACATCCTGCATATTATTTATATATAAAGATATATGTGCGCATTTCCTTCAGTTATTTAAATGCATATATTTTGAAAATAATGAATTACTTTCATTGAAAATTCTCAAAACTGTCACAGTTTTTAAACAAACGCTTTCTTTCCAATGTACTAACTCCCACTACAAACTGGTGAAAAGAGTCAAACTCGTCCATTTCAAATCCGTGGCATTATTCGCTAAAACAGTGATTCTTTATTTAATAAATCTTCTGATATACGAACAAGTATAAAGATATATTTCAATTTTTGATGGCAAATGAACACAAGGATTCAGACCTGAGTCGGTTCAGACAAATCAAATGGATAGCATTGTTTCTGTTGGAATAAAGCGTAATTACGCATCAAGCAAAATAAGTAGCGTTCACCGCGCAAGATCAACGCATCCAATTTGCACAGGATAAATGCAGTATAACGCGAAGTAATTCAACAATCTGTAAGACGTGGAGACATGGCCAGCAATGGAACAGCGTAAAATGACCGAAGGCCTGACGACATAATTAGATGTAACGGCGACCTCAGTTCAAGTATTAACACCAGCAAGAGGGCAAATGTTGAATTGAAGGGATTAGTTAACAGGACAGATCGTGCGCCAACGAGAAACGGAAGTCTAATCCAATGGACATGTCTAGTTCGTGAGTATAATTAAAAGTAAACATAATATTTGGAGTAGAATTTCAATGTTGACCGGGAAAACTGCATCACTTGCATCTGGTAAGTCAAGGCATACTTCCTTCGGTCGCCCAGAGAAAGAGATGGAGATGGCGCAATTAGGTCGGAGATACATTTCCTCTCGGTTGATGTGACTTTCTCTGTCTCTCTGTCTCTCTCTGTCTCTCTCTCGGCCCTTCAACACACATATACGCATATATATATATATATATATATATATATATATATATATATATATATATATATATATATATATGTACAAATAAACATTTGAACTCACAGAAAAAGAAAACAGATATAAAGAAAAGATCATTATAATTTGGAGGAAAGCCTTTCGGTCAACACTTTATTAAAAGGTGGATATTGTCGAATAGAACAAAATACATATTAGACACAATTGCAGAAATAACGAATGAGGAGTGGAAACTGGAACACGATTAAAACAGATTAATATATATATATATATATATATATATATATATATATATATACAAGTATATGTTATAATTTTTAAATAATTAATTATATATATATATATATATATATATATATATATATATATATATATATATATATATATATATATATATATATATATATATATATTGAACAATAAGAAAATAAAAAATTAAAATCTTTAGACACACTGGGTTGTAGATTAATATTCTTTCGTTTTTTTATTATTATTCCATTTAGATTCCTCGACTAGTTTCGACCGAAATGGCCATCATCAGGAGGAGAAATATTTCTGCTTGCTGGTAGCAGTGAACTACAGAAATGAATGTCTTGATGGAGAAAATGAACTTTTGTCTGTAGATTTCATTTGTTTTTTTGTTTTTTTTTTGGTTTTTTTATTTTTTTATCTTTTTAACATGAATCTTTTAACATTCCTTGTGTTGGTCAAACAGTCTCTTTTAAGTTGTTATTTGAGATAAGTGCTGGATAGATACATATTATTCTGAATTCTCTGGTCAGTTTGACAGTTTTATTGGACCTGGTGAGGGGATGTGTCTCTGTTTAGTGTTTGTGTGTGTGTTATTTGGTTCTTAGGGAGTGAGTGAGTATGATATGTGTAAGCGTGTGTATTGCTGTAGGTGTGTGTTATCATTTGGCTCATTAGGGAGTGAGTGAGTATGAAGTGTGTATATTCGTGTGGGTGTGTGTATAAGTGTGAGGCCTCCACACCTCCGAAAGCATGTCTGTCTTGTGTGGGTGAGAAATGTGGGTAGGTTTTGATTTGTTGACTATCTATATATTGCTGAATTTATGATTTAGCCCGGCTGAGTATTTTGTTTTTAGACGTTGTATATATATATATATATATATATATATATATATATATATATATATATATATATATATATATATATATATACGTGGGGGGGTGAATAAAGACAAAAGCGAAACATACCTGAGATTAAGCATTTCGTCCTATGAGGGAATTTATCAAGGCAAATTAAAGATATGCAATTCATGACGCAATTCTCTCCGACAGAAATTTAGACAAAATTTTATGTTTATTACTTAATTATGATACAAAACGAATGGCTTCATAACTCTTATGCCAATAATTTATTGACAATTTGAAACATGTACTTTGTCTGTATTCCTGCAAATTTCAAATTTATCCTCAGCATTGTGAAAAAAAAAAATTTTTTTTAGCCTTTCAGGCTTTATCTTCTACATTGCTAAATGAATGTGTCTCTTTAAGCTTAGGTGAATTATTAATCTTTTGTCGATAAACCGTTGTTTTTATGAAACCCCATGCACAGAAATCCAAAGTGTGTGTCGGGGGTCAATAATGATTAGTTCTTGTGTACTCAGTATGGTTCTGAAGGAGAATGAAAATAAAATTATGAATAAAATTAGAAAGAAAATTAGAAATTTATATTTATAACACATTAAATATACTTTTAAAAAATTATCCGATTTCACTGAAATAGTTACGTCTCAGACAACATATATATATATATATATATATATATATATATATATATATATATATATATATATGTATGTATGTATGTATACTTGATAACATCCAAAAAAGAATCTGCAATATTATTAATCCTAACATGGCATATCGGCTTCAATCATTTCACATCGCCGTAATGTAGTTTCTGTGCAATTTCAGTAAATATTTTCATGGTAATTTTCTGACTAGCTTTCCTCTGAGACCTCAACGTTGCAAATTTACACACAGTACTAGATTGGCAGCTAGGTCTCATTATTTTACAGGTGAAATAGCTTGATATAACTTTAGGTCTCATAATTTTATAATTGTAATTTCTAGATATAACCTTAAGTTCTATACTAACAATTTAATCTCTGGAACCTCACACTTGTAAAAATCTCTTCCGGACTCATGCCTTTCAGTCAAATTTTAGCATCAAATTATTAAACACATTGACAGGTGCCTTCTTCTGCATGCTTAATTCCTGTTCTTTTACCTACCTTTCTTAATAATGTTTTCTTTTTCTCAGATTATATCTCATTTAGTAGCCACTTGCATCTTAGTAGCTTTATTGATATCCATGGGTTGACATTATGTTTTTAAAATCTCATTATTTTTTAGTTTCTGTTTTTTAACTAGTAATTAGTAAATTTAATATTGATTTTTCCGATACTAATTTTCAAAATTATTAAAAACATTTTCCTGACTCCATTTACATTTACGAAAAATATGTTTCATTTTTTTCTTATTCTCTAATGCTAAATACACTCTCACTTTATTCTAGCTTGAGGCTTCGGAGCTAAAATGAACATTTGATTTACACATTCCAAGCAGATTAATGGAAGATAATAATAACGAGGAAACACAAGATAAGGAATTTATTTACAAACTTACACGCTTCAAGTCTTTCAGTAGCACGTTTCAGGAAAATAAATCACAAATTTTTAAACTCCTTCGTTTCAACGATTCGCCATGAAGCAGATTAAATGATCTGACATAAAAGAATATTCAAAAATGTTAAAACAAATATAAAATAGTTTCCAGAAGAGATGTACGGTTGCATACATTCGAAAGCAGATGAGGAGAGATAGTTTGAAATACTTAGCTTACTTGGATTGTTGAAAAAAAAATTCTTTGAAGTGCTACGTTCTTGCTTAAAAAGCGATAATTGGCGAGTAATTTGACACTGACAAGAACTTGAACGTTGGGTGCGTGAACAGAAACGAATCATTTCACCTGACTTCAGACACTCTTCACTTGTTAATAATTTTTTTTCTCGTTTTATATCAAAATTTTTTGCATGGGCTCGCTATTTTGTTTTCCTTTTTTTTCTTGGCTAATTGTAGGAAAGGTTTTCATTGGTCAAAAAAAAAAAATTCTCACAGACACACGAATTTGCCTATATTTCTGAGATGAGGTATTATGTACACTATTTACATTATTCGGACTATTGTCCTCATCTTTGTTGCCATGTTTATCAAAACGTTTCGGCCATTGTACGCTCAAGTCTTCTTCATATGGTTGGAATGTTGAACTGAACCCTTTATTTCGCTCACTGGGGTAGACTGTTCTAGTTCCACGTGCCATGGCTAATGGATGTCATTTATCAGTTATCTCCTCAAAGACACATGGCACAGTGGATAAAGGTGTTAGTTAGATCAGGTGACAGGAGCCAAAGAGTGAGAGTTCAATACCTGGTTAAGGCGGTGGAGAATTTGGAGAGGTGAATTAACAGGAGATAAGTGATAACTGACATACATTAGACATGGCAAGTGGAACTAGAACAGTCTACCTCAGTGAGCGAAATAAAGGGTTCAGTTCGACATTCCAACCACCTGAAGTACGCCTGAGCGTACAACGGCCGAAACGTTGTGATAAACATGGCGACAAAGATGAGGACAATAGTCCGAATAATGTAAATAGTGTACTCACGAATTTATTTGCGTCTTTTTCCTCAGCCCGCCCGAGTGTGAAATGAGTGGGTAAAGGGAGTTATTATTATTTCGCACTCACTACAACTTCTCATCAGAAAGAGGGCAATTGAAATGTCTTAGTCGCATAATGAGGAAATAAGCCTCTTTGCGCTGTAATGACAGCGCACGTGGACACGGAAAATGAAAGAAGAAAGCTACGAAAGCGTTGAAATTTTTTAAAAAAAGCTTTATCTATTTCACTACTTATTTCTCCGTGTATCATTGTATCATTATGCATTCAGAACGTTAGAAATACTATTTGCTTATAAACCAATTCATAGGTCGCTGGCGTGAAGGAATAAATGCCAAAACGGAATGAGCAGCAGGTTAATCGAATTCACTTCAAATATTTATCGCCCATTATTACTACGAAGTGAACACATTTAAACTGATTATTTAGAAGATTACCTGAAGTGCATTCAGTATTTATATCACACGTAATTTCGCGAGTTTTGGAAGCAGAATAATACATTTTAAAAAGAAGACAAGGATATTATGTAGACACAATGTTAAATGCTGGTCTTCAAAAGCCTGGCTTTTGGTTTTGGTGATCAATGATGTCGCGTAACCAAATTTTCATATTCCAAAGGTGTTAAATACGAATAATTCCTAAAAATGTGTCAATCATGGCACGTTGGAAATTTTAAATATTTAGACTATTTACCTTTTTGCAGATCGCATGTTTATTGTCATATTCATGACGTTTCGGCCGTTGTACGCTGCGGCCTTCTTCAGCTGATATACAAAGAAATTTCGAACCGAACACTTTATTTAGTCCACATGGACAGATTGTTCTAGTTTTAAATATATTTCGAAATCACTCCTCCAAGAAAAATGAATTTCATATTCTATCAACTTTTTTCAGTAAGGAAGATAATTAGCGTTAAAAATTCCTTGAAGTTACCGGTATCGCGTTGTGTTTATTTCTATTTCGTTTTCTACTTCTATAAAAGGAAATATGTCAGGAAGTTTATAAAATATATATATATATATATCTTTCGTCGATGAACCATCACCGTTATTAAAAAAATATTAAATTATTAAATTTTAAATTTAAAAAATCTAATTTTCGAGACAAGACTGTTAAGCGGCTAAAGGCATGATTTTTCTTCAGTTGAATCGCAACAGTTCTATTTTCTTCTTTTTGTTTCTTTCTTCAAGGTTTACACATCCCATATTGTTTCAGTATAAATTTAGTAAGAGACTAAAAACTAAAATATCCGAAATGTCTTATATATTTACCATATATGTGCGTGTTGTTGTTTAAAATTTAGTGTATTTGCAGAAGAAGCTTCCTTAGTATCGAGGTTAGATTTAATGGTATATAAACATTGTGGTCATAGAAATCAACACTGCATGGTGATTGGCACCTTGATTAAAATATCCATTATGTTTACCTTCACAAATGCTGTGACTTTTAAATTAAGCACGCTTTCCCCATAAATCTCTCTCTCTCTTTCTCTCTCTCTCTCTCTCTCTATCTATCTATCTATCTATCTATCTATCTATCTATCTATCTATCTATTAGGTTGGTGCAAAAATAATGACGTAATAATGTCGTTTTTTGACGTACTTTTCTACGTCATAAAACGACATTCTTACGTCATTATTTTTGCACCAACCTAATATCTGTCTAAAAAGTTCTCGGCCCAAACCACTTTCTCCAAATGACCAATCATTCGATGTTTTGTGAGGTAAAGACTTCTTAGTGAGACAGGAAATTTTTTAGCACCCCCTTGTACATACACATGTCGATACACCTATAAAAAAATACTTTTTTTTTTCGGTATATTCTCCCTGCTTGCCAAATTCAGTTTTGGAACTAAGCAAATATTTTGGCAATTGTACTAAAGAACATTGCTGTTTTGTACCTGGACTTTTTGAATTTAAGCGCAGTACTACGTTTTATAATGTTACTCTTGACATAGGTAGATATAACCGTACGTCCTATCCTAATAGTTTGTTGACTTACACTCCTCATCAGTGGAATTTTCTTCCAGCTTCCTGCGAACAACATTATGCTATGCACTACTGAACTTTGTAATACGAGCATTTCAAATCAATCTTCAGAGAAACAAGATCCGTGTTCATTAGTTCACAGAGTTCACGTATTTTTACGTTGTTCTTCATTCGATACAGGGCCTAAGAGGGACTCAAGGAAGAGTGTTACTGAATGAAATTGTTCTATGAAGATAAGGAAAGATGTTTATAAGTGTAGGAGAAATAACGAATAAATCTAGACATGAATAGATTACTATTGTAGTGATCGGAGAAGCTTTCTCTCAGGATTCTCTTCCATAATGAAGCGGTTCTGGAGAAGAAGTCGTCCACATCGAACTTCCTTCTTGTAAATGGAATTCGAAGAGAATGGAGATGATTCGAACCTGCGTATTTGGCATAGGTGGATATAAATGTCTGAATTGGTGGAACAAAGTAATGTATCTCGTGAGAATATTTACCGTGGAAATAGCGATAAAGGAGTGAGAGGATTGCGAGGTTTCGTCTGTGATAAGAGGGATTATAGGGTGGAAAATAATTCATGACGTGCAAAGCAGCGTAAAAGCATTTGGACTCTGTTAAGGTGGGAAAGAGATGATGGGACAGCCCCAGGCCGGATATAGCAGCAATAATGTATGTTTGTTCAGATCTGATTCTTTTAAATATGACCATATCAGATGGAGTCAGGTAGTTTCTGGGACCTTATAAGTTACCGACTATGTGTACAGCATCTTTTATGATGGGTATTTATCGATATAATAAATGCGAATTTCAATGTGTGACTGTGTAATATTTTTTCAATTTTACCCCTAGAGGCGGTAGCCCAACATATTATATCCTTTCGGAATCAGGCCGACACCGTGAGCAATTTTAAATCATTTCGCGGCGGATTCGAACTCGAAATACTGAATCTTTGTGTTCGAAAGTTTTCAATACAGTGATTTTTTTTGGATTCGGCATCTTGGCTACTGCTGATAGAAAAATTAAAGGGGGACAACTCTCTAACGTTCAGTAGCTCATGTTCAAATGAAAAAAATAGGCTTCTCAAATGTCTCAAAATAACATTGTCCGGGTTTTCAACTTTACTTCTAGAGGCAGTAGCCAAAGATATAATATCATTTTTGAATCAGGCCGATTCCGTGAGCAAATAAAAAATATTCCAGGCTGGATCCGAAGCTGCAATCCTGAAATTTTTGATTCCCAAATTTTTATTATACTGATTGTATTCGGCGATTTCTTACGTGATTTTTTCCGGCGAATGTTTTTTACGATAACATATTTTATAACTAAGCTTTTGAGAGGTAAGCTTAAATATTAATGTAATATTTAAATACAGTGATCAGTTTCGAGTCCTTCTGTAGATGATTATGGCCTATCGCATCTACTCCCCCATACCTATTTTGATGAAAGCTTAATCAAGAGCCATCAGCAGGAGTTAGCTTAAATAAATAGGGCGGCTGTTAAGCTAGTTTATATATATATATATATATATATATATATATATATATAAAAATATATATGAAAAAAATATACGGAAAAAACAAACAAAAATCCTTATATACAATTATGCTGTTTTAATGTTAATATGTCAACGTCGGACGTTTCGGTCTAATAAACCATCTTCGGGACATATTCATAAAATATAATTAACATATCAATTCAACATGACAAAGACGATGTACATAAGAACAAGACTTATCCAACAGATAACTGAAAGTATTATAAGATCAGCGCTCCGTTTAAAACATGGTCACGTTGTCATCACGTGGGCGACGCTGTGAAAACGTATTCCTAAAATTTGAGTATTTTGAATGAAAAATGAAAAGAATTCTATTTTGATCTAAAATTTATATGTACGCTTGTCGAGCATTAATCTCGCTAGAAAAAGGGAAATACTAAAACAGCATAATTGTATATAAGGATTTCTGTTAGTTTTTTCCGTATATTTTTCTTCATACTGTCGGATCTATATCCATATATTTTCTTGCATATATATATATATATATATATATATATATATATATATATATATATATATATATTTGTGTGTGTTGTGTGTGTGTGCTTGTGTGTTTGTGTGTTTGTGTTGTGCATGTTGATATATAGAAAAATAAGAAAGAACACGTTAGGTAAATGATCCGGAGTTCTTTAGTATTTTTGTTTTTATTTTAAAAAAATCAGTGCTCCATACAAAAGTACAGATTAAATTATAATTATTTTTAATTATTTTTTTTTTTGTTTTTAATCATATTTTTAAAAATATAATTATAATATATATATATATATATATATATATATATATATATATATATATATATATATATATATATATATATATTGACAGGTCTGGTTAAATAATTTGGACATATGTCGATCAGTTTTGTTTTTATCCTTTCAAGTTCCATTAATTTCTTGGTAACCTTAACTTGCAATTTCATCTGAGTCCATTTTCAGAGTGTTAAGTTGTCTGTGAGTATTTATATGTGTTTTTGTATCTTCAAATCATTTCAATTGTTCATTTTTACCGCTTTTGCAACGTTCAAGATTTCAAAGGTCACACGATTTTTTCCCCAGTATAAAGAAGTAACTTTTCCATTTTTCTCATAATATATATATATATTTATGAGCAATTAAGGACTTTGTTACTATACTCATAGTTGAATTTATTTATTTTGGGCTTAAATTCTCTTACATAAAGGGATTCAAGGATTTTTAAATTTTGCTTATTATTGGTTTCTATGTAATATAGATGTATTTTCAACTAATATCCGTCTAATCTGTGAGTGTGAGTACGAGTGTTCCTTTAAATTATGAGATATTGAACTATGCTCAGCCAAATGAAATGTAAGCATTTTGTTAGCATTGTAGTAGTAAAGCCAACGTATGTATTGACATTTTTATCAGAAATACAATCTGTTAAACGACATTTAAATTGATACAATGTTAGCCTGTTGCAAGATGCTAGTTGCTGAGAAGAATTCCCCGACAAGTAGCCACATGCAAAAACCCAACATTGTATATCAATTTAAATGTCCTGTTTGAATGAAAAATATGCTGCCTAAAAAATGTGTGTGTGTGTGTGTGTGTGTGTGTGTGTGTGTGTGTGTGTGTGTGTGTGTGTGTGTGTGTGTGTGTGTGTAGTCGCCGGTAATAGGTGTAGACTAATAGGATAGCCAATGGTGTAGTCCAATGGGCGTCGTCATATTCAAAACTCTGTCGCCTACCTAAACTTCGTCTGTATTTATGAAGGACACAAGCCAATCATATTCAGTAATGAAACTCAGGTAATAGTTTATTCCAAAATTTATATCCTATATATATATATTATATATATATATATATATATATATAGAGAGAGAGAGAAAAGAAAAGAAACATTTTCAATATATATTATTACGTTATATGCTTCAGTATTATTTTAAAGGGCTCAATATCAGTGATAGAAATATAAATATATTCAAAATGTATGAAAAATTTGTGAATAAAAAAATTTCACGCTTCTGCGATCATCACACAAACTGGTTTATTTTTGTCTGATGAACGCAGAATATAAAATTCAGAGTCATTAACTATATATCCATAAAGCTGAATATACATGTGCATGTGTGCGTTTGTGCGTGCGTAACATTGTTTTTATAGATACAAATCCATAAACAGGACGCATTTACAATAAAATGGAAGGGCATCGATACACAATTCATTGAGTTAAACAAAAAGGTAAAATAATTTTAATATAATAAATAAATTATAATTTGTAAAATAATAAAAAAATGAAAATAAAATAATAATAAATGATAAAAAATACAAAAAAATAGTCAAAAATACTAAAAATACAAAAAAATATTTTCTAAAATATGAAAAAAATATCAAATAGTCTATTTTCAATGAATTATATCATCTTTTATCAATTTTAATTGTTTGATTTTTATTTCTAATTTTTCCATTATTTATTTAAATCTGGGAAATATTTTGATATTGCAAGAATATATTTTTTTTTTATATTTTATATTATATATATTTCTTTATTGATAAAGTCAATTCCATAGATAATTTGTTCTCCCAAATATTCTATCTTTCACAGAATTTCTCCTTTTAAAACTTAAAACCAATAACAATAATAATATAAAGAAGTAGTCATTCAAAGAATAAATATTTTTGTTAATGTTGTTATTGTAAATAGAAATTATAATATTTAATTTTTTGCATTAACATAAAAAAAAAAATTGTATAGAATGAGGAGTTTTTTTGGATTAGTTAATATAAATGAGAATTTGCTTAAATTTCTTTTTTCTATAAAAAACGTACAACGAATAGATAAATTCTGAAAAAAGGATTAATAAATAAATTATAATTCGTCCATTTTAACATATGACTTTGTATTTTGATTTGATAGCTTGATATGTTTTTTATTACAAGATTAATTTTTTTTTTTCAGGTAAAATTGTAGTTTATAACAGAATTAAATTCAGTATTGTGATTAAACTGTTTATGGTATGGAGCTGAGTGTCAATGATGGACGCCAGCGTATATTAACTTCCGTTTAATATGCAGGTTCTGAAAATAACAATCACTTCATTTTTCAGTGTTTCAGGCCAGTAAATCGTTCCACTTAATACATTCTCATCATTTATTGATCGATTTTTTAAATACTTGTACTATATACAATAACAGACTTAAACATAAATCTAAATGTCTTTCTATCTAAATATCTATCCTATCCATTTCTTATCATATGATCGTCATTTATTTATTCGATATTCCAGATCTATCTATCTAATCTATCTATTCATCTAAGATTGTTCCTTTATAACTCAAGGACCTTGATAAAATCCAGAGGCGGATATGCAATGTAACTGGCCCTGGTCTGGCATCTCGTCTATGGCAGTTCCGTATAAGATGCAGTCGAATCCTGTCTTTTAAAATATTTTCTATGAAAATTTCTCGATGATTCATTCACTGGTTCCCAGACTTTTAATTTAAGCGCCCACGAACAGGCATCTCGCTTAAATACACTGTATCTATAAAAATAACAATTAAACATAAATAAAAATGTCTTTAATAAATTTCTCGGACCTCGTCCATTTCTTAACATATGATCCCCATTTATTCAAATACGCCAGAATCGACGTCTCCAGATGATTTGATCTATCCCCATCCTTCTCTCATCCTTTCCTCTATCATAAGGTTCATTGTTTTCTCAACTCACGCCAGCCCCTATGGCGTTCTAGTGGCTTGCAGGTTGCTTGGTGTGAGACGAATATTTTCTAAAAATTTCTACATTCATCTATCTATTTAATCTATTTATCATATCTATCATTTGCTATCTATTCATTTCTATCTATAAAAGTGTGCTTTAAATGTAAACGGATCTGTTTGATAAATAAATTGACTACTGTCCCAACATTTCTTCAATTCAAATATGACGTCATTTGTTTCGTCTTCAGAGTAATTATCTTTGAGTCTAATGGAAGATTTCTATTTATAACTTCATGCTTGTCTATGCATTCATGGAAAAATTCTACTTGGCGCGCGTCAACTCTGTCTTTACGGCTCTCTTGATGACCTCCAATATTTTCAAAACGGGTTCCTTGACATCCCCCGGTAAATGTTATTTAAAAGTTTATCAAAACAAGATAGTTGAAATAGTGATGTATTTAACAACGTTAAACATAAATGAAAATGTTTTTAATAAATAAATTGACGGATGCTCGGGCATTTCTTAACATATGGTCATTTGTTTAAAATCAGCCACGATTTGTATTATCAGATTCAAAGCATGTGAAAAAGTATATTCGACCTTGTACCAAAGGTTCATATTTATGTTATTTTCTCCTCAGATATCATTCCGTTAGGATGATGTTCAGAATCTGCGAATAACGAAAATTTTCTATGAAAATTTTTCGAATATTCAGGCCATAAATTAAATAAATAAATGTTTACTGTTTAACAAATAAATTTGCACAAATGCTTGTATTATAAAATATAACGTATCCATTAAAAAAACGTTTGAAAATTGACTATTGACCTCGTCCAAATAATTATGACGTCATTTGTTTACATATATATATATATATATATATATTCATAAAGATTGTATAAATAACATTTATACCTTGTCTACCATAAGGTTCATGGTGGCCGAGTGGTCAAGGCATGTCAGCGTATATGACAGTTCCGTATAGGATGCAGGTTCGAATCCTGTCTATGAACGAATATTTTCTATGAAAATTTCTCGGACATTCAGGCCGGTAAATGTTATTTAATACTGTTTATCATAAACAGAGCATTTGCTTAAATACTTGTATCTATAAAATAACAACGTTAAACATAAATAAAAATGTCTTTAATAAATAAATTGTCGGACCTCGTCCATTTCTTAACATATGACGTCATTTGTTTACATTCGATACGCCAGAGCAGTTATGAATGTACGAGATTCATGGAAGATTGTAGTTTATAACAGTAAATTCGACCTTGTCTACCATAAGGTTCATGGTGGCCGAGTGGTCAAGGCACGCCAGCGTATATGGCGGTTCCGTATAGGATGCAGGTTCGAATCCTGTCTATGAACGAATATTTTCTATGAAAATTTCTCGGACATTCAGGCCGGTAAATGTTATTTAATACTGTTTATCATAAACAGAGCATTTGCTTAAATACTTGTATCTATAAAAATAACAACGTTAAACATAAATAAAAATGTCTTTAATAAATAAATTGTCGGACCTCGTCCATTTCTTAACATATGACGTCATTTGTTTAGATACGCGAGCAGTTATGAATGTACGAGATTCATGGAAGATTGTAGTTTATAACAGTAAATTCGACCTTGTCTACCATAAGGTTCATGGTGGCCGAGTGGTCAAGGCACGCCAGCGTATATGGCGGTTCCGTATGGATGCAGGTTCGAATCCTGTCTATGAACGAATATTTTCTAAAAATTTCTCTGTTCAGGCCGGTAAATGTTATTTAATACTGTTTATCATAAACAGAGCATTTGCTTAAATACTTGTATCTATAAAAATAACAACGTTAAACATAAATAAAAATGTCTTTAATAAATAAATTGTCGGACCTCGTCCATTTCTTAACATATATATATATATATAAAGATTAATATCGACAGTATTCATGAAGAGCAATCAGATCTCATCCTGATTTACTTTAGAGGATGAGGTGGATTGACTCGTGGATCGGAGAAATTGTTATTGCTGTTGAAAAGGGAAACGAATGAAAAGCATTAATTGGTGTTGGTGATTCAAAAGAATTGATGGTATGCGTCGGCCTTGTGTAGTGAAATAGAATATGGGTTGGTGAGTGTTTATTCAGGCGATATATGACTTTTCAGAAACAGATCCTCAATCTGAACGCTCGGCGCTTGGAATGATTGATTTAAATAATTCCCGAAACTAAATTATAGGCCTTCAGATAATTGATGGTCCTCGGTAGAATTTCCGAATGAAATTTATTAAATCTGTAGTTATTTATTCACTTTACTTTAGGATGATATTGCAGAGTCTACAGGCCAAAACAGCATTCCAAGCTAGTAAATCAATATTATCAACACGTTTTCCTACGTCCACTTATCAACTATTACTGACACAGTTGTGAAATCGAATCGCTTTTTACTGCAAGTAAAGCTGAATATGTCTGGATGGACCAGCGCGGAAAAATAAATTGCACAAGAGGCTTCACATTTTAAACTGCGGCTATTCACACCAATCCATTGTTCTCAATCATAGCTTCTTCTTTTTTCTGCAATTTCTCTTCACTGGCATGCAACGAGAAGAGAATGACTGTAATAACAACTGTAAAAATTACTATTGGTTGACTCTTTAACCTGATTAGGCTTTAGCAGCTTTAAAGTGTACACATACGAGCTACCTTGTCAAGCGTTGATAAAAAATAGACCACTTACACTAGAGTTATTATTTCAAATTCTTATCTTTCCTTTGTTTCTTTAGCTTAATATACGAGTTTGTTTTTAACATGTCTCTTCAGGATTTAACCGGTTCTGACTCTCAGTATATTCACTTTCTTTATTATCTGTGTATTGCCATGCATTTTTGGGGACGAAAATCTTCTTTAGCGAAATTTTTCCAATTGCTTTCTCCGCAGTTTGGAATTTAACGTTTTCTTTCTTTGAGACACAGCGCTGAATAATACAGTCCTCAATGTTATTTAAGCCATAATTGTAAGTTTGCACTGTTATTTAATCCGAAACTGAATATGTCACTATAAATTGTTATTATATCGTATTAAGATGTAAATGATTTCGATATTTTAATGACGTATAGTGACGCAATATTTCGCTTGTCTGCTAATTATTTGATTTTTCTTGTTATATTATTTTAATTTCTTCCTGGATTCTCCTCTTTTTTTAAACATTGTTTTTGTATTTCATTTTTGTCATTTGTAGCGGTCATCGATTCTTCGAATATTATGTTAACACTTCCGCTGCTAACTACAGAGATCTTCGTTTTTTCTTGTCTTGCTCCAGCTGGTTACGTACGGAAACCTACGTTTTTTGGCATACCGCTGGTATGAGTGTCCCGTTGCGCCATCTATCGTAAAATCACAAAGGACAATACTTCAAAAGAAATCATGTGTACCCCTTACTGATCTGCTAAGTCATTCCCAGGTATATCCATGAAAATGGAATGCTGTAAAACACACTGGTGCCAGTTTTCTGTGTAATAAAATATGTAGGTTGAAATTTGGCATTTTCTTTAAAAATGGCTGGCCGGATGGGGGCAGCACTGGGCAAATGAGTAGCAGTGAAAGCGTTAATTTGTTTATAGTTAGTCGACAAAATTTTTCAATGTAGTGAATCCTGAAATAATTTCTTTGTATACAATACCTTTTGATGCATACTGTGTCTTTCATTTTTATAGGGTAACTTTCATCCTAAATTCCAGTCTTTATATATTGTCTTTAATTTCTTAGACACTTGATTGAATATTTTCAGTTTCTCTCTTGTCCTGATTCGAAATAGTGCTACATACTTGGTTATATACATCGCTCGCTTTTTATTGTGTCTTCACACCATGAATAATAATCCATGGAAAGGTAATGTTACGGTCCAGTCTTCAGAGGCACATATTTATCCTTGCAGAAGTTTCCTGTTGTGCAGTTAATGAAAGTCAGTAATACAATTATTTTTTTTTAAATAAATAATGATTAGTGTATTTTATTTTACATGCATAAAGATATTATATGTTAAGTAATACCAAAAACAAATCATTTTCATGAAATTACCAAATTAACCTCCACTCCAACTAGGAAACGTACTGTTTCCATTCTATCATAGATTTCCTTCGTGTTTGTAATGAAATTTTCACACAAGTAGAAAGTAATTGTTTGCATGCCGGAAATTATTTCAGTATACAAGGTCCGTAACCAGTATTATCTATGTTTTCTGTTTTGCCGTTGCCCGGACGGTGTTGATTCACTTTTGAATTTCCTATTCTTCCGGCCTTCAGTGATGTACTCAAGCAAGGTTCGCTAAACTTGTTATCTTCCTGTTCAGATACTTATTGCTGCGATTCAGTTTTCCACTGAAGTCTACTGGTACATCGATCCACTTTGAATAAAAGGCAATATGTTTTGTCGAACTGAATATATAGATGGATATACATTTTCAGTTCTCCCAATTGCAACCAAAAAAGTTAAGTATATTTCGGTTTAATATATATATATATATATATATATATATATATATATATATATATATATATATATATAACATCCATTTGTCACCAGCAGTTTAAAAAAATAAATTTTACATCTATTTAAAAACAATGTTTTCTTTTTTCGAATATTTGACAAGTTATAACTAAGAATATTTTTCTTTAACAGAGTAAATCCGTTCTTGGAAAATAATCATATTTTCTGAGGGGAAACGTGAACACCATCTTGTTTTAGAAATAGCCTTACTGATTTGTTTGATAATCATGTAAAGATCTCAGCAAATGTGATGGAAATATTATTTCAGCCCGTTTCTTTAAACTATTCCTAAAGCATTTTTTTTAGTCTGAGATAAACGGCAGTAAAAAAGAAATGTATAAACTATATATTTAAGAATAGTGAACTTTTGATTTACATGGAAATAAATTTGGATGTTTTGAAATCTTCTGATTTAGATTCTGATCATTCTGTTTGGTTTGGTTTGGTTTGGTAATTTTGTTTTACGGCATATCAACCTCAATCGGCTATTTAATCCCGACAAGATAGGTTCGTATGAATAGAAAGTATTCTTTGTAAGAAATCAGTGTGTAGATCAGGTTTCATTGACGTAATTTTGTAAAGAGGATTTTTTTTCCGAGAGTCAAATGTATTGGTGGTAATAAATTTATTAAATGTATTGATGGTAATATTTTTTCCAAAATATATTGCTAGTATCAGCAATACATTTTTGAAAAAAAAATACTATAAAAATCTAATTTTATACATTCATATTGTTTTGACCCCATTATGAGTGTTACCTATTTCATCAGAACTGGAGCCCTAGCAGGTGCTACCACATTGGGTCAGGGTGGACCTGAGAAAAACATCAATTAAGAGGTGGTTACACACTCCTCAAAACCTCCCGAACAGAAGCCTTGCTACCGGATGTAGTTTACTTTATACCCAGAACGAGTATCCATTGTGTGGGTTTGGCTGGTGGTTTAAAAATACTTATCGTATTTGATGATGCATAAGAAAAATATTTTTTATTTAATAATGAAAATAGAGCTTGCTTTAAATCTATATATATATATATATATATATATATATATATATATGTATATTAAGAAATGGACAAAGTCCGAAAATTTATTTATTAAAAACATTTTTATGTTTAACGTTCTTTTTTATAGATACAAGTAAAAAGAGAACGTTAAACATAAAAATGTCTTTAATAAATAAATTGTCGGACTTTGTCCATTTCTTAATGTAGGAAGTCATTTGTTTACATTTGATACGCCATGAGCAGTTATGAATGTCCGAGATTCATGGAAGATTGAAGTTTATAAGCAGTAAATTCAACCGTGCCAACCGAACGATCCTTTGTGGCCGAGAGGTTAAGAAACATCAGCGTAAATGACGTATAGGATGCAGGTTCGAATCCTGTCAAAGGACGAATATTTTATATGAAAATTTCTCGGACATTCAGGCCGGTAAATGTTATTTAATACTGTTTATTATAAACAGAGCATTTACTTAAATACTTGTATCTATAAAAAGAACGTTAAAATATAAAATGTCTTTAATAAATATATATATATATACACATATATATATATATATATATATATATATAAAGCAATGACACAGTAAATATTAAAACATATAAAAAGATAAACACATTTTAAAAATGCTATTATATATTTAGTGTAAAATTAATTATCGCGAATCATAAAATTGAACATTTAATACGTAAATACAATATTTTTATGCATGAATTTCTTTGATGAATATTTATCTTGATTCGTGAATTTGGTTTCATGTTAATTGTGAGTTCAAAAGAAAAATGTTAAACACTGTTTAATAATTAGATTTTTTAATCATTAGAGTAATTTCATAATGTACAATGAAATTGCCTACCCAGTAATAGTGATGTTTAGAGAAAAGCCGTTCTTTTGAGGCACGGTTATTTTTGCGGGATTGTTTGTTAAACTTTAATTGCATATATATATATATATATATATATATATATATATATATATATATATATATATATATATATATAAAAAAATTTAGTTTTAAGGTATGCTACATTTAGGGTTAAAGTGCTCAATATCAGTATCAGGGATAGACCGTATATAAATATAAATAGAAAATTGATAACTTTTGATGTTACAGTGGCTTGATATATTATATTGTTTTGCACGCTATTGCCATTTACAGGGCATTCTTTTTTTGTTCTATAGTTACAGGTTTTCTTATTTTTTCTGTTTTGCTCTTTATTATTTGTGGGATGTTCTCTGTGCATTTGTAGCTCGCTTTTACTGTGTTATTGTCGAATATCTAGTGGAGTATGCTTGATAGGTGAACATGTGTAATGAATATTTTTTCTACGCCCACACAAAAAACTTTCTGATAATAAAACAGACCTTGTATCCATAATGCATCACTAAGCAGTATATATAATTGTCGAAACAAAACAATACACATGGGTTGAAATTGCGTTTAAACAATCAACAGACTGTCGCCGCTGTGTAATGACGTAGAGTCCCCTTTTATATTTATATTTGCATACGCTCTATCACTGATGTTGAACACTTTTACCCATAAATATATTATACCTTAAAACCATATTTATCACCTGTTTAGGGTTTGATAAATGTGGTGCATTTTCGCTACATTTATCAACTATCATGGACACTGAAAACTTTTAGCTCGACTCTTCCTTATAGAACATACTCATCACACTACCATCCACCTAATAACTAAAATTAAGAAAATTTAAGGCTTCATAAATAAAAAAAAAGAATGAGATCAAAAGCACATTTTTTAATCAAGAAGTTAACACAAAAACCACGCTCAAGGAAACAAAAAAATATCCCTCGCAACACAAAAACATAGATAGATTTGAAAGAGACATAACTAAGAAACATAACAATTTTGAGGACAAAATTATACATATTTATGTACTAAGTCCTCCAAAACCTAACTACTCAAAGACAACATAACTAAAACATACATCAAATGCTACAGAACACGTTATTAATATAAAGTTAAAAATCGCCCAAGCATTCGACGTAATCGATCGAATAGATTGCATTGCTAAATCACACATATTGATTACTCTAAAAAAAAACAAAGAAAACTTCAAACATAAAATGAACATACAAACTGATAAAACCAAGCAAAACTGAAATAGGAAAAATCAGTAGCATGCAACTAGAGAGAATTAATCAGAACTAAGGAAGGATGTAGGAAGGAATCAGTGGAAATAAATGTAGACTGGTTTCGAAGACTAAAATTTATAATTGCGAATTTATACAACTAGATATAAAATATTGTCATTCTTCAATAACAGAACCCATTCAAGGAAAAGCCATCTCTCAAAAACAAATAAAAATAAGTACAGACAAAGTAACTACCGAAAATGACTATTATTCGACAACAAAGACACATGGCTAAAGGAACAAGAATCATTTGATGTTACAATGGTAAGTCTTGATGGTGACAGGCGAGCTTATAAGTATACATTTACTAGACTAACTATTTAAAATAATGGATAAAAATAATATACACATCTACAGGGATGACATTCTTATATTCCTAAGAAGGTGTAACACTCTATCTCCAAGAGAAACTAGTTATAATCACCATCCCAAAGTAATACAAATTAAAATAAACGAAAATTAAAATAAACAAAATAAAATAAAATAATAAACGATCAGAACTTATCTTAAAATACAGACAACACAGCAAAAGTTTCTTACGTCACATAAAATAAAAATGAAAACCTTGTAAAAAACTACTATGAAAACTAATAAAATAGCCAATAAAGGAAAAAGTAATTGAGTAAAATAAAATAAAAAATAAATGAATGAAAATCTAAATAAATATATAATTAAACAAAGTAATCAAAATAAAATGAAATAAACAAACTATAAATGTACATAGAAACAAAAGTAGATGTAATAATAATCAACAAGAAATAATAAAGTAATCAATAATAATAATAATAATAAGGAAAGTGTTAACAAACAACTCTATCAAATAGTTACAAATAAAGGCATTCGGTTATAGCATTATTTCTACTCGATAGCCTTTAGAATAATTTGAATCTTACGCCTTATCGTCTAGTAATTAACCGTTAGTATAGTACAATTTACCTTCTACTCATAATGCACCACTGAGAAGCATTTATAAATAAGTGGACCAAAATACATCAAACAAGGCCTGAATATTGCGATGAAACAGAATTTCGCCGCTGGGTGTTGGGATCACTGCTTACTTACATCTCTCTCTCTCCATATATATATATATATATATCTATATATCTATATCTATATATATATATATATACACACACACATATATATATATATATATATATATATATATATATATATATATATGTACTCAGTTTTGACTTCGTATAAATTCTTGAATTTTTTTATTTTTTCAGATTCATGCATATAATTTTATTTAATATTTAATTTAAATCGTCAATGGCATTTGTAAGTAAAGAAAAATATTAATATTTCTTAATTTTAGCAATTCATGTTGTTTAAAAGTAAATTTATTTCCATTTAAAATTAGGTACGTTTATGAGAACTCTCTCCCACTCTGTCTCTCCCTCTCTCTTTCTTTCTCTCTCTGTCTCTGTCTCTCTGTCTGTCTGTCTATCTGTCTGTCTGTCTGTCTCTCTCTCTCTCTATATATATATATATATATATATATATATATATATATATATATATATATATATTTTTGTGTGTGTGTCTGTTGCGGCTGGTTGGTTATGTGTGTATGTGTATTTTTCCAGTTCCGATTCTCTAATAAGTTCAAATAATCACGTGTATGTCAAATATAAATGCACATTGACTTGCACTTACTTGTCATGTATTAAAGATATCTGATTTTATTTTTATTTATAAACAGACATTAACAACCAGTCATATTAATTGCCTGGAACGAATACCAGTCAACCAGTCAACGTTCTGTCATCGTGAGTAAATGTAATATATATATATATATATATATATATATATATATATATATATATATATATCTGAGAATATTTGGTGTTAATTCAACCAAGTTTGTTAAAAGCCGTTTGACGTATTCAGTACTGGGGACCCGAAGATAACTTTTGGATTTTGCTCCTAAAAACATGAATAAAAACTATAATATACTTTGGCAACTGGTCACACGTGAAAAACGTTTCTTTCGACGTTCGTTTGCCGAACCAAGCACAAAAGATTGACTTCTGAATGGACTTAATCACTGTTCTTTCGTGAGATGTGAAAGGCGCCGCGCAATTCTCCAAAAATGTCTTTCCACAAAATAAGAACAGTAAAATAGAATCAAATCAAACTTCGTTGATGTGTGGCACAATAAACTGTAAATGACCAAGAAGCATTCAATATACGCGATATTTTTACTTTTCTTTTTATAACGGGCAAGTCAGGTTCAGACTAAGGAAACGTTCACATATCTCTGGCTTCTTTCCTGGTCTTTTATTTTCGTTTCACTTCAAAAGTCCTGCAGAACCCGTACCGAGTAAATTGAGTTGGAATTCTTTTGGTCGGGACATTGGTAAATTAAATAAAACTAGCAGGAATACTTATGCTAAGAATCAGTTGCTTTCAAGCCTAGACTAATTTAAAAAGAACTTTCTTGGGGCAATGGTTTTCTCGTGGAAATATGATTAATTTGTTAATATGCCTTCCAGAAACTAGGCAAAATATTAAGCAATCCGAAGAAATAACGCACACAGAAACGGTAACCTACTGCGGAAAATTCTTCTGCCTAGTCATTCAGGAATCGAGAGACGTGATCACCCAAGTATAGATAAATGACTGGCAATTAAAATAGTACACGTTTTTAAATATAATGATTAAAATGATATCATTTATAATGGTAATATTTTTTGTCCTATTAGTTTAGAATAATCAATTTCTTCTGCTATTATTTATATTTCAAATATTTTTAACAACAACAATAATAAATGTTCTGTTTTATACTTTTATCCTTTTCTTATTTATTTAATGATTTCTATTATTGTCATTAAAATTGTAATAATAATAATAATAATAATAAGTGATATATTTGATGACGATCTTTTTACCCCGATACCCAGTGTAATATATATGTTTATGGGCGTATCATAAGTGATAGTATCTTTGCAGCGAAACGGGTACACTGTGGGTGCGGAAGATTTGATTAGGTACAAAGTGGATGCGCAACATTTTTTTAATCATTTCACCTAAAGCAAAACAGGAATGCCACGAGCACGCTAAGGGTGACAGCGAGTGAGAGCAAGAGTAAAGAGTAAAGAGAAGTGTAAGGCATATCGGCTCTAAATGAGAAATCGAAAAACCGAGTTCGAATTCCATTCGGGTTTGTTACAATCACTTACGTGTAAATACCGTTGGGAAATGCATCAATGCATCTCTTCTGCCTCCAGCCATCACTTGAATAGCAGGATAGAATGGGTCTTATAGTCTTGGTTGGCAACCAGTTCACTGCAGTAAGAAATGGCAACTTACTGCAGGAAAATCTTCTGTCTAGTCAATAATGAATTGAAAGAGGTCATGATCACCCAAGCGTGGATAACTGACTGACAATTGAAATAATACACGTTTTTTAAAAAATAAAATGTTTAAAATGATATCATTTATAATTGTAATATTAAAATTTTCTACTAACCGGTTCCGAATAGTCATTTTCTTTCGCTATTATTTATATTTCAAATATTTTTAACAACAATAATAAAAATAGTCTGATTTGATGATACAGTGTAACCCAGATATAAGAGAGTTGTCGGGACCGGAGAAGAAGTCTCTTATATCCGGGTTTCTCTTATATCCGGGTTTCTCTTATATCCGGGTTTCTCTTATATCCGGGTTTGGTCTATTTTATATACATTAACACAGGCTCTAATTTGGGACCAGAGAAAATCTCTCTTATATCCGGGTCTCTCTTATATCCGGGTCTCTCTTATATCCGGGTCTCTTATATCCGGGTTACACTGTAGTTTCATACTTTTATTTTTTTCTTCTTTATTTATTGATTTCTATCATTGTCATTTAAAGTAATAATAATAATAATAATAGTAAGTGATGACTAACAGTTTACTCCGACACCCAGTGTAATATATACATGTGTTTATGGGCATATCATAAGTGGTAACTTTGCAGCGAACCGTTCTACCCTGCTTTGCTCAGGTACAATGTGGATGCAGAACTGTACTGGTTCACAATCTACATCGAACTCTCACACATGCCTCCAAGTAGTTTTATGGGCACTGCGACAGCCACGCCACAATCAACGGCATCGACCTGCCAGCTAAATTGCGTGAGGCTAGAAAGCGAGGGTTCCCCGACCTGACTGGTGAAAGTGAATGTCGCTACCAAACACACCTGTGCCAAGCCTGGGCGTTAGACAGCGGGGCAGACTGGAGCCTATATCCTTGTTTTGCAATCAATCTGCTGCAGTAAGAAACGGCAACTTACTATAGGAAAATCTTCTGCCTAGTCAGTCATGAATAGAAAGAATCATGATCGCGCAGCGTTTATCACGCACGGCACTGAACTGATTGACGACTGATTGATTTCGAAAGAAAATCTTCTGACCAGCTACATTACTTAGTTCCACTAATCTTAGCATTCACATCTAAGACGCAATATGCCATCTACACGTACTCGTAGGAAGATTTACTCGAACAGCTTGTTCCCTTGAACCACTAATTCGTGGAACCTGACTCCCAAGAAGAGGATTTCCCGACCCTCAAAATGTTATCCTCTTCAAGTTTTCAAACTGTTATCTTAACCACATATCCTAAAAAAACTGTACTTACCTCTTACCACTCATACGATACCCTCTTTCACCAACCATTTATCTTGAGTAGATCTTCGGCCTTTTATATGGTGAACATTAGAAAAAAACAAAGAAAAAATCCTTGAAGTGTCGTCAGCTGTTATGTCATTTCTAATATCCTATAGAACAATTAATGATGGACTCTCCTTTGTGTGAAAGCATTTCTAACGAAATATTCTGAAAATACTACAAGTAAAAATAAGTTTTACATAAAAAAGGAACAACAATGAAATATTCGTACAACCGGAAAGAGACATTTAACATTTCTGAGAGTGAAATGATCTGAATAATATCACTCTGACAGGACATATTGAAAGAAATAGAAGCAAGGAGAAATGGAAAATCTGCAAAGTCAGTAGTCCTGACCTGCCATCCCGGCTTCCTTCACCTACTCAACACCGTAATGTAGTTTCCCACTGCCTTTTCTATAAATACATTCATCGTAATTGTTCTGATGAACTTTCCTCTATGTTATCTTGATTTTATGAATTTAAGGGTAATACTAGATTGGCGAAAAGCTTACTACTTTTTACAGTTGAAATGGCGAAATGCAACCGGTAGTTTTGTACTAACAAATTCATCTCTCGCTCTTCTCGCCTGTGGACATCTTTTCCGGCTTCTTGCTTCCCATTCAACTTTGATCTTCAAAAATTTAAATGCATTGTCTATCGTTATCTTTTGTCTTCTTTTATTGTTCTCTCTCTTTATATTATTTTTTCCTCATAAGATGCAGTAAGCTCTTGCGTCATACTGGCAATATTGCCTTGCTTGGGGTGAAATGACTGAAAACTTCGGGTGAATGCATGGCAAAGTAGGAGACAAATAAGGATGGTAAAGTTTTAAAAGCTAAAACAACAAAAGATAGCCAATTTCAGAGAGATATGAACGCCTACCTTAAGAGACGTGGTAGGCCCACTTAGAAAATAATAGGCGGCCTTAGAGGAAATTCTTACAGGACATGTTACTGGCGACAATGGTGCAAATTCCGGGGACTGCAGAATTTATTTTTGTCAAATAAAAACGATTCTAGTAAAGCTTAGCTAAAATACCCGTGGCCTTAATATAAACATTTATACCACTAATGTAAAACTATTATTCAGATGAAATTTAAAAATTATTCTAAAATTAAGAAATAGAGGAATTAAAAAAAGAAACGACTTATGAAGATTATAGAATGCCTAATAGCCCCTTGTAACATAAAAAAAATGATAATAAATTATTCTGCAGTATGGTAAACCGTGTTCATCAAATATATTCTCTCTGTAGCTTACATCCTTCGGATATATTTACGAATAAATAGTTATGCTGTCTCTTAGTTTATCCGCCCGATAAAATCTGACACCTCGAAAAGTAGTTTGTATCAATATTTCTAATAATGATAAAAATATAAATATACATTATATATCAATACAAGATGAAATATATATATATATATATATATATATATATATATATATATATATATATATAGTTGTAGTTTTATTTGTACATCTCTCAATTTTAACTTCTTTATGTAACTAATATATTTTATCTTTAGTCATTACCATTATTCTATTTTATTTTTTATTTTTTATTAATTGTTGCTTAAATGTTGGTAGGGATATATTGCATATTAACTGTGATTTCGATATTTTAGCATTTAGTATAAAGACACAACATTGTAAAGTTCAAAAGGGTTATTTTTTTTTCGATACCCCCACCATTTTCGTTCTTTATTGCTTTTGACTTACATTTTATCTCTTTTTCCTTTTCTGTCAACAACTATGGGAATTATGTGAACTATGGGATTATATGTGATTATTATTTGTGACTAATTCTTGTTAAACGACTTACTTAGCAACATTGTTCACCCCTCTTTCCGCCTTTTTTTTTTTTCGCGTAACGATCAAAATCGTAAATTTAATTTTATTTCTTAATCTCACACGGTAATTTTACCACGTTAATCGACAGATTTGATCGAATTTTCTAAGTTTACTCGTTCAACTTGTTTTAAACGACATTTATTTATATATTTATTTTCGTTTTAACACGCTGCATAAGTCGTAAGTTATTTATTTTAATCGTAAAAACAATGTAAATTTCTAATTATTTTAAGCTTGCATCTTTTTTTATTTTTATATTTTATTGTTTTATTTTTATTTATTTATTTTTTCTTTACTAACGGTATTTCAGTTGGGGCGATGAAACATGATAAAAAGTAAAAAAAAAAAACCGGAAAACACATAATTACATTCCGAGTATCCGATGAGTCACCATATAAAAAATGAAAAAGTAAAAAATTCCCCGTAAACATCTTATATAGAGCTCACATCATTGAGATTGGCTGTTGGTCAACTGCGTGAGAGAGGGGTATGGTTTGCCTAATGTAAGTCAGTGTCTGCAGGCTGTTAATTTAGATGGGTGGGGGGGCATCAGAGACTGATCAGCTCTGATGAGGTCGAATTGGTGAGGGGAGTATGATGTTTGAAAGACCCGAAACTGCCCAGTGACCCAATTCGAAACATCACTGACGGCGCCCTCTAGCGCTAAAGAGCGTATATTCAAAGTATATATATATATGCATATTTCATTAAAAACGACAGACAAGGTGCTACGGTTAAGCTTTTTATTTAATTTTTCTTGTGTTCTAACAAGAGCTTTCTTTTCTGGACAAAGGGTGTGTGAGAACTGTCCAAATGTTTTATATTTCGAAGCGCTTTCGGCTATACCTTTAGCCATTATCAAGGATGTTTCGATTTTTCAGCTTAATTGAGTGTGTGCGTTCTGTGTATGTCTTAGTGTGTGGTAGGGATGTTTTTAATTTCCGAATACAGTTAGCACATTGTGGCTTTATTCGTAGTTAATATTGTTAAGAGTTGTTTTTTCTTTTTTATTATTAAAGCTTCCATTATTTTTAGTCTTTTTTTGCAGGTGGATGCAGTTAATATATTTGTGTTTTCTACTAGTCTGGAGTCTAATGGAGTCAGGTAACTTTGTGTATGTGTTTAAATGGGTTCTAATAGAGCTATGATCAGATAGGTGTAACATAAGACGTCTGGATAAGCATGTGGTTGTGTAACCGTTGTAATTAGTCCGGTTTGATCAGGAACACAGTTCCTTAAGGGGCATTTGAACTCAGAGATGATGTTCGTTCTTTGTAATTTTGACATAGTTGGTGTGTTGTTATTTTTGAGGATAAGGTGGGCTATCTTAAATTTTTTATAATAGATAATAAATTTGATTTTTTATTCGGATCAATAGTAGTATATTTCTTTATAATATGCCTTAGAGAAGATTCGTCTTGTTTGTAATTAATATACATTTGGTTTTTGTAATAAATGTGTATGTGAGTTTTGGCTGTGTGTTTGCTATCGTTATTACTGGCTTTGGGGAGACATAGTCTAATTTGGTGGTCTATAAGGTGGTTAGGGAAGCCGTTGTTGATTTGTGTTTGTTTAACGTTACTAAGTTCTTTGAGGAAGAGTAGTCGAGAGGATGAGTTCTGGTGTGCTCTATTTAGAAAGTTTTTTACTACTGCTATTTTGTACCTAAGTGGACATTTGCTTTTGAAGTTAAGGTGGCACGAGTTTTTGCTGGTGGGTTTTTTGTATAATGATGTAATGAAAGTGTTATTGCTGTATTCAACGAGGACATCTAAGAATGGAAGTTTGTTTTTTTTGGCTAAGTTCATAGGTAAAGTTAAGGACGGAGTTTTTCTCAAAAGTGGTCTTAAGTGTCTATATTTCTTTAATGTTATCAGCTAAAATAAAAATATCGTCTACGTAGTTTTTGCTGGTGTTTTTATTTTTGTATAATGATGTAATGAAAGTGTATGGTGTTAGTATGGGAAATCCACTCGGTCCATGCTTTTCCAACTATTACATGTCCTACGTAGAAAATACGATATTTACACAGGTCCGCAAAACGAAAATCTATGTTCGCTACGTAGACGATATTTTTATTTTAGCTAATAAAATATAATTCACAATAGGAAACAGTATCGTGGAGTGCATACGATATATTTAATTCGGGCAAACACACGCACACACACACATATACATATATTTTTATCTGCCTGTGTAAAATTTCAGATATAGATAAAATATATCTGTAAAACATAATATGAATAAAGGAAAAGGGAAACTATCTTAGCCGATGCGTTTCGTCCTCTGATCGACTTTATCAAGGAAAGTGTAAGGATTTTATTTTGCCTCAAATATTTAGATACAAAGGTAGTAATATTGGTAAGTTTTCATTTTTTGTAATTTAAGACATACTCATAAATATTCATCAGGTAAATAGGAAAATCTTGATAAAGCATGGAGGATGGCAAATGACGTAATTTAATGTCCAATAAATTATTTTGTTGAATTTTTTATTCAATTAATATTTAAATTAAATTAATTTTTTTGTATGGGATAAATGCATGTACAAGTCATTTTAGTTAAGAGAAGTTTATGAATTTTACCGTTATCTTTTAATTTTTTAACATTTTTATAGTCATGTATGTTGCTTTTGCAATTTCGTTGGCTATTTCGTTTTTTCGATTGATTCCTGGAAGAATTTTTGAATCCACTAGTTGAAGGTCTGACGAAGCGAAATCGATCTCGCGAAACATAAAATACTAGCAGCATGGCCCGGCGTAGCCCGTGCTTGATTAAAAAATCGTACGACTCATACAGCAATCACTATCACTTGACTTAAAATATTTTTGCCCTTCCTTGCTTTTAAAGCAGTGCCCTTTGCCGTGCTGATGTTGCTACATGCCTTACTTCTTGCCTATCTCACACTGCGAATTTTTTCTAAGCTCTATACTAAACATTAAATCTGTTACGAAAAAAGAACTAAACAAAATGAACACAAAACGATCAGCTTTAAAAAAAGGACTCGTAACTAGAAAAACAAAATGAACAAAGAATGTTAACAACAAATACTTTTTCACACCCAACCCAGTTCTGCGGAATCAGAATCAACGTTGAGTTTAAGCAAACGAATAAGCCAATTGGAGTAAAGTGCCATGCAGATTTAAATTTTTCCCACTTGTAACGAATGCAGCTATCGATATTTTTTTTTGCATGCTAGCATGCTAGTTAACATTAGTGTCAGTCAGCTGTTGGCTCTCACGATGGCCAATAGAATCTTCCTGTCTATTCCTGGCAGCCAGCTATAGGCTCTCACTCTGGCTAGTATAAAATGGCCGCAAACTACATGAAAACTGCCGTAAAAGCATGTAAAATCGATTATTCCTACTGTCGATGCGAGTTGGGAAATGCAAGTTGGTCTTGGCCTTTCCGCTAATTTGGAGTATGTGCATGTAAATTCTGGTGCACAACCGTCGAAAATTGCGGCCGTGCATTCGTTACACACACACACACACACACACACACACACATACACACACACACACACACACACATATCCTGCCTTTTATAGATAGAGATTACCATGATTTCTGAAGTCTCCGATTTGTTAATTATTATTCCTCGGTTTACTACATTGAGCTCTCGAGATTTATATCCTCCCTGGAATTATCCATACGGATTACTAATTAACTTTATCTGAACTTTATCTTAATATATATATATATATATATATATATATATATATATATATATATATATGTATATATATACTTTTGTTGAATATTTTTTTTATTTTTTTACTATATTTTCTTGTATGCAAGAATGGTGATTTTCTAATTGTAGCTTAGATGTGGCACTAGCCCGAATATATCGGGAACCCTGTGAGGATCAATTTCATTACTAAGTCGTAATTACTCTAGCAAGCATAATTTGTTAATCATTACATCACTCAGAGGTACACGTTTTGGGTCGTAATTTAGGAAAAACTATCAAAATTTTTAGAGTTCTTGAAAGGTTTAGGCTAAACTCTTAGCCATTTTCAACGAAAAAAATAATTAAAGAGGGATTGCTGGTCTATTGCAAAACCATGAATATCGATATTCAGAAATCTTTCTTATTAAACGTGGCAAATTATATAATATATTTGTTTCTGTGTGTCCCAGATAAATACATTTTTTTTTATTTTATATTATGATAATTATTTGGGTTTTAATTCTTTTAGTAAACAATTGCCATATAAATTATATAGCTTTACAAACATATTTTTCGGCAAGGGAGCTGCCTTTCGATTCCTGAATTTTTACTTGTATGATGATTGTAAAAGTCATATTACTTAACCCTGTATAGATAGATGATAAAAAGTATAACTAACTTTCACATTATGTGGGACCATCTTGGTAAGTGAGCATCTGTTCAAATATATTGAAAGTTTAACTTAATCTCAACCCTCTTGGGTTTTCCACTACAAACGTGTTCGGCCTTAATATTTGAAATTTACGGGGTCGTTCTTAAATACAAGAGGGATATACACTACAGTTGTTTTTAGGTTAAACTGTGAGGTTAATTTTTCTAGATGAATATGGCATTTCTACTCCTTCTATATGTTGTCTCACTTAAGGATTTTGGTAATCATGGCTCTCCACAATTTCCTGACCTTTGTAGCTCTTAATAAATGTTAACTTTTCTAAATCTAGCTCTCCATTTACTCAAGTTCTCTAATTCGGTTACGTTTTATTTTTCTCTGTTCGTTTTGCTTTGTCTTGTGAGTATCAAATTTTCAAAGTCGTCTTTCCTCATTATGGGCCCTATAAATTTCAGCTGTCTCTTCTTGATGTTAAGTAAAATTTCTTTGTTTCCTCTGACAGGTTCGGTCCATGGTATTCTCAAAATCGTTCTATAGGACCATATTTTTTATTTCTTCACGTTACTTCTTCATCTGTGAAAAGATTGTCCAGCATCCACTGTAATAAAGCCGGACTGATATTACATAATAATCCAATAATGTTTTCTTTGTTTTTAAATTAACGAAAAAAACACAATATCCATTTAAAAGAGAAAACGTTCAAGAATTAAGGTTTAGCTTTGCAATAACTCACTTTTAATATATCAAATTACTTTAATGATTTTGTCGTCATTATCCTTCCCTGGGGTAGATTTGTCTACTCGCATTATCTACAAGTTCATTCTATCTCTTTTGTAAAACAAAACTTCATTGATGTAATCAATATACCATTGATTTATGCAAATTACAAGTATATTCAATCATGATGACCACTCATATATTGAAGTCTGTGTCATATTAGGTCATGATTCACTTAAGTCGTATAGACAAGAGGAAAGAGAAACAAACGGAGATAGATAGATAGATAGATAGATAGATAGATAGATAGATAGATAGATAGTAATTTATAAGGAATCAGTGAATTTTATTAAGAATACAACATTCAGAAATATGAAGGATTTTTGTTTCTAATTCGACGTTTAGAAATAAGATATATTGATTCGTAATTCGGCATTATATCTTATCATAATACAATTTATTACATAATATGAATAACGTTTAGTTTGATAGATAGAATCAGATAGATAGATAGAATCGGATAGATAGATAGATGGATAATACGTTCTAAGGAATCAATCGATTTTATTTCTAATACATTTAGAAATGAAATCCATTGATTCCTACTAAGACATTACGCTATTTATATTAGTATAGTATATAAATAGCGTTTATATAGAGTGAGAAAGAGAGAGCCAGTCAGACAGGCAGTGATTTTATGACAATAGATAGATGCATACATACATACATACATACACGTTGCGAATTTTACAAGTGTAATATATAATGATGACGAATATCAAAATGCTTGTGTTTTCATAATTATTGTATCCTGGTAAATCAGAAATCATCATTTTTTAATCGAATTTCAGCTACAGATAATATCTCAACCAACAAGCACAGCTTGATAGAGTGATAGTCACTCGAAAATGAAAAATAGGAAGGCTGAACGAACTAACAAAATATCTGTCTATAAAAGGAAGGATGTGTGTGTGTGTGTGTGTGTGTGTGTGTGTGTGTGTGTGTGTGTGTGTGTGTGTGTGCACACGCCGCAATTTTCGACGGATTTGCACAAAAATTTACATGCACATGCTCCAAATTAGCAGAAAGGCCAAGACTGACTTTGCATTTCCCAACTCCCATCGATAGTAGAAATAATCGATTTTTTTCATGTTTCTACAAAAGTTTTCATGTAGTTTGCGGCCATTTTCTACTGGCCAGAGTGAGAGCCTCTAGCTGGCTGCCACGAATAGGCAAGAAGATTCTATTGGCCAGCGTGAGAGCCAACAGCTGACTGACACGAATGTTAACTAGCATGCTAGCATGCAAAAAAAATATCGATAGCTGCATTCGTCGCAAGTGGGAAAAATTTAAATCTCCATGGCACTTTACTCCAACTGGCTCATTCGTTTGCTTAAATTCAACGTTGATTCTGATTCTGCAGAACTGGGTTGGGTGTGAAAAAGTAATTGTTGTTAACATTCTTTTTTTCATTCGGTTTTTCCAGTTACATGTCATTTTTTTAAAGCTGATCGTTTTGTGTTCATTTTGTTTAGTTCTTTTTTCGTAAGAGATTTAATGTTTAGTATAGAGCTTAGAAAAAATTCGCAGTGTGAGATAGGCAAGAAGTAAGGCATGTAGCAACATCAGCACGGCAAAGGGCACTGCTTTAAAGGTAAGGAAGGGCAAAAATATTTTAAGTCAAGTGATAGCGATTGCTGTATGAGTCGTACGATTTTTGAATCAAGCACGGGCAACGCCGGGCCATGCTGTTACTATTTAAATAATATTCATATTTAACCACGACGACATTTAAGTCACACTACTTTCCAGACTTAAGCTAGAATTAGAACCCGAGTGGAAGATATATTTTCAAATTCTGATTTCCATATAATTATTCTCTTTTCACTTGAAAGAATTGCGCAGTACAATATTCCTTCTTCTATACTAAGCAACACTTAGGAAGTACCATTATAAAACGTTCAAACTTACATGCATACACACAGGTCCACCAGCCATCATAATCATAGTTATTATTAATGTGTTAATACTCAATCCTTAGTGCCTAATTCAAAACTTATTAGGAGTTGTTGAGTCACGATAGGATTGGTTTGTTATTCTTGTACTGAATCACTAAGGATTCTGCACCACATGGAAACGCACGGTTGAATCAACATTGGCCGTTCCTTGAACGGGAACAGAAAAGCACGGGAATATGTGAAATATGAACGAGAGACAAGTAGAGATTTTCTTGTTTATAGATAATATAGATATATTATTCAATTCTTGCGTTGTTTTTGAAGTCTTATTCAGAGGCTCTTGTTTACAAGAAAATCAGTTAAAACCCGAAAAAATGTTCAAAATATTCGCAAAAAATTCAACCACTGCCGACTCATAAAATTACAAACCAGCGCGAAATAAAGCACGGTATAATAAAATAAAATAATAAAATAAAACAAAAAGGAAACTTAACATGATTACATATCTCAACTAAACAGCCAAACTTCAATTAACCCTAGGTTAGTCATATAGTGTGTTTGCTACCCCAAAACTTTTAAAGTATCCGTAATTTCTACTTGTTTCTTTTGCTCTCTCCCAATACTCTCCTGACTAATTGAAGGTGTGTAGCACGCGGTGTGGCGCAGTTGAAGCTCAGTTGTCGTAGTAGGCACACGACAGGAGACTACCGCAGGGATAAAAAAAAAAGAAATATTGGATTATAATAAGGAAAATAACTGTTAACAATATGCAAACCTTATCTAATCAAAGCCAATGGCGAGAAATCCACTGGGAAAATAATTTAGCAATAACTCCACTACCAACAAATATACAGCAACATTCCAGAAAGCTAAAAATACCACGGAGAAAGTAATCCTCAACATCACTTCAGGGAACATAAAAAGAAAGACAATAAACCGTTGAATGTATCAGATGTTAAAAGGAATTGATGTAAGCAAAGACACAACAGATTCAGATGATCTTCATTACCAATTCATAAAATATCTGAAATAATCTCTTTTTTATACTTCGCCAAATCTAAAGTAATATACTAGAGAATCGTAGCTAGAGTCTACAATTATACCTCTTCCTATACCTGACAAAGGCCACAACAATCCTAATAATTATTAATCTATAGCCATGAATATCTGTGTATGTAAGACTATGGAAAGATCAATAAATACCCGATGATTGTGGTACCTAGAAATAAATCATATCATTTATAAATTACAAAGAGGATTCAAGAAGTAAGTTCACCCTGGTGTCGGTCTTCTTTGATCCTGAAAGGCCTATGGCATCCGTTGGACGTATGGTATCTTAAAAGCTTTACACAATTTCGGAATTAAATGAACTGTGAATTCTAAAGTAAAGTATGGTAACACAACATCGGAACTAGACGACCAAGAGACAGTTGTGCCTTAAGGTTGGCTACTTTCTGTATGTAACATAACATAAACAGTTAATACAGGGTTTGAAAAATTCTTATGTTAAGATTATCTCTTAATCACCTGGTCATCTCCCAACATGCAGTCACTGGAAAAAAAAAATGCAAAATTGCCCCAATAGAATAGAAAAATGGATAAACGATAATGGTTGTAAATTCTTAAAGACCAAAAGAGGATGCCAACAAATCTGCAAAGTTACCGCCATGAGATTGCTAAAAAAAGAGCATAGCATGAATAAAAAGGGCCTTAAACTTGATGAAAATAATCTTTCGTTGTCTAAATGTTTATGTTATTATCAAGAGGTCAGATGAAAGCATTTTGATGTATTGTTTTTACATGTTTTAATCGTTAACGAAACACTAAAGAAACACTGAAACACTAATGCCCATAAACATCTTTTGTTTCTTTGTTTTTTAATCCGATTATTCCTACAGATATGTCTTTACTGAATGTCATGCAGCGTTTTCTAATGACAAGGAAAAATAAGTCAGGCCTGCAAAATAAAAATAAAAAATAGGCAGATACAGAGAGAAGAAAGATCATTATATTAGTCTAATTTTACACTTAATAATTATGTAATCATTGACATTACCCAATACAATATGAAAATATTGGAAATCGATTCGGCTAAAAAACTTCCCACAGATTCGAATTCTAAAAATAATAGATAGTTTTCACTTTTCGAAAGAATACGCGTTAAGTTATCAAGTTGAAATACACACACACACACACACACACACACACACACACACACACACACACACACACACACGCGCTCGCGCGTGTGTGTGTAACATGTGTGTGTACTCCTTAGCTCTGTCTAACCACATGTTTTGTGTACATCTTAAATTAAATTGAGTAAATATTTATTCGCTTACCTGTGAATGCACGCTAACGCACGTATATACGATAGCTAATATGTAGTTATTTGATTTATCTACATTAATATATACATATATTCATATATATTACCCAATATATATATATATATATATATATATATATATATATATATATATATTAAGATTCCACTAATATTAGTATTAGATATTATGGTAGATCTTGCTACCTATAATGCACCATTGCCCAGCATATATGGATAGTCGAAACAAACACAATACACATGACGCATGAGACCGACTGTCGCCTCTTGGTATTGACCTCGGCGTATATTATATATATTAAACTCTTGAATACGAGATAAAGCCGATGATATATATATATATATATATATATACCCGCAAAAGGTACACGGTTAATTTCATATAGAAGATACTAACGTACACTGAGACATAAATACCTATGACAAATAACATTAAATTAAGGCGCCAGCTGACAGCAGAAGAAAAAAAAAGGTCAACAGTGAACATTAAAAATAACAATAATAATAAACAGAAGTCGTACAATTATCTTTGAAAGACGGGCTCTATTCGACGTTCAGTGATCTTAATAACGATGATAAAACGATTTCCGTAAGACAATGATGATACTTGTTGAATTTTGGTAATATTAAAAATAATAACAACAACAATAATAATCATGATAACAATAATAGTAATGTATCTTTGAAGATCTTCACCAAACTATCAAAATACAAGGACCTTGAAATCGAAATCTTAAAAATGTGGCACATGAGAACATCAACAATTCCAATTGTAGTTGGAACCCTCGGATTGATTGGAAAATATACCGAAGGACAAATTGAATGGATTGCTGGAAGCCTAAGCCGTCAATAAATACAAAAAAGAATTTACTCATAAATACAGCCGACGTATTACGAAGGGCTTTATATATGTAAAATATACTTGATCTTAGGTTTTGTTTTTATTTTCCTCCTCAGAAAATGCTCAATGGAAAATGTCATAATGCCATTTCTGACCTTACATCTTTGGTTGTAAACCAGAAATCAAAAGAAATAATAATAATAATAATAATAATAATAATAATAATAATAATATTGCAGCAAAAGATATGAAAAAAAAGCCAAGGATAAAGCCCTTGAACAGATGAAACAACGCTTCTGCATGAATATCCAGAACGTTTAAATAAACCCAATGTTGATAAAGTTAATACTCATCGATGGTTACGAGCATCTGGATTAAAGTCTGAAACTGAAGGCTTTATTCTTGCAGCGCAAGACCAGAATCTTTCACTAGGAATTTTCAGGCAAATATCATTAATAATGTGGATCCAAAATTTCTGTGACAAATACCAAGAAACAATAGACCATCTAATCTCAGGATGTTCTATACTTGCCCCAAATGAATATAAAATCGTCACGATAATGGGGCAATACTTACACTGGACAATGTGCAAACACTTTGGAAAATCAAACACTAATGAACATCGGCCAGCGCCGGTTACAGAAATAGAAGATGTCACCATTCTATGGGATTATACCATCCACACAGACAGAAAAATTGAAGCAAATAGGCCGGACATTATTGTCAAAAACCAGAAAGAAAAAACTTGCCTACTAATTGATATGGCTTGTCCAGAAACATAGCAAAAGAATTTGAAAAACTATCAAAATAAAAGACCTGGAAATTGAAATAGAAAAAATGTGGAAATTGAAAACAAGAATAATACCAGTGGTAATAGGTGCACTTGGAATTATAAAAATGGAACAAAACAACACATTGAAAGAATCCTGAAACCCCAGCTTAAGAGACATACAGAAAATTGTCTTATTAAGTACAGCACACACACTAAGGAGAACTTTGTCTATGTAACGCTAGCAACTTCATCGGAGAAAAAAAAAAAAAAAAAAAAAAAATTAAATTAACATGAAATGTGGCCATAACAACACCACGACCTGCCTGCTTCTTTCCGCAGACTTAACTTGTCCATAAAGAAATAATAATAATAATAATAATAATAATAAAAATAATAATAATAATATTGAAAGCTGAAACTGAAGGTTTTATTCTTGTTGCACAGGACCAATGCTTGTTAACTTGAAATTATTACGCACATATACAAAAATATTGTGTTAGCCCAAAATGCAGATTCTGTGATAAATATCCAGAAACAATTGATCATCTTGTATCATGTTGCACGATATTTGCACCCACTGAGTATAAAACGGGAAGAAACTGGTAAGAACACCGCCCACACCCGGTTACGGAGATAGGACCTGTTACAAATCTATGGGACTACCCAATACACATTGATAGAACAATCAAAGCCAACCACCCAGACATTGTTATTAGAGACCACAAACAAAAAAGTGCCTCCTTATTGATATGGCAGTCCCTGCAGACTGCAATGTATCTTTGATTATATTAAAAAAGCTGTCAAATTACAAATAGAAATCTCAAAAATGTGGCACATGGGAATATCAACAATCCCTGTTGTAGTTGAAGCCCTAGGATTGGTTGGAAAAGATTCCAGTAGAATAATTGAAGGGATTCCTGGAAGTCCATGCCTCAAAGAGATACAAAAAAAATTGTTCTCACAAGTACAGTCCACACTTTCCGAAGGGCTTTATCTATGTATGTTTTTTTTTTTTTTTATGTCAGTGGAAAGTGTCATGGTGACATTTTTAACCTTAGGTCCCTGGTCAGAACCCGGAAAGAAATGTGTACACGCCTGAAATCAAAGAAAATAATACTGTACATTTTCTTAGCATCTCAGCTACTTTGGGTTTATTTTTATTCGGCAGAACTTTTAGGTTATTTAAAAGGGCAATGCTGTCCAATCAGCCATAATACATAAACACTTGTTAATATGCAAAAATACAATATTACTGATGCAATCTAACTGTATTAATATACAGTTAGATTGCATTATTAAATATTTTATAAAATTCCAAAGGTCACTAAAATATCATTAATCGTGGTAAATAAACTTAACAGATATGCAAAGTTTTTTGGACGAAAACTATCATTATGCCTGCGTCGCACGTCCATCATTTTTTGTTGTTGTTGTTGCGGTGTTTGATTACGTCACCATAATAAAAAGAATTAATATTCAAACTCTCAAATTTATATTCCACTAAAAAAATTTAATTTTTTTTATTTCATTTTATTTATTATTTTCACATTTTTTTTCTTTTTTGCTTGGAAGATGCCAAACGCATAAATGGCATAATGGCACCCTCGGCCTTGATGAAAACCCCGGGGGACTGCCTGATTTGCCAGTACCTTAAGCCAGGCCTGATGTTGTCCAAAAGCAAGAGAAGTGACTGAAGAATGATGGGCGAAGGTCGAAATGTTTTTTTCTTTTCTTTTTTATGTTTGAAAGATGTTGCAACCAAAGAGATTAGTGTGATACTCCTGAATACTTGGGAACACACTTAATCAAAGACTGTCTAAAAGGACTGGCTTACTCGACTTGACGTTTATATATATATATATATACACACACACACACACACACACATATATATATATATATATATATATATATATATATATATATATATATATATATATATATATATATATATATATATATATATATATATATGTTGTGGTATGTCACCACGAAATGTATCTTTATACATCCGACAACATTCCTTTTTTCTCTTACTTAAACCCCTTCCAACCACTTCCCCTAATATTCTCTCTGTTAAGGTTTAATCTCCCCCCCTCATACTTACACTCTCTCTAAATTCTGTTTTTATTTCCGGAGTTGTTTTTTTCTGTTTTCTTTTTGAATTTGTAGGTCTGATGAATTGGATCGTATTTACGATTCCAATGGAATAAATTATGACCATGGAATATTACTGTTTAAGCCTTTTATTATACATATATATATATATATATATATATATATATATATATATATATATATATATATATATATATGCATACGATGATGTTCACACTGTAAAAGGCACGAGAGTCAATCGAAGGAAGGGCTTACAGAATAAGAGGCACAGTTTATGTGGATATGTGTGGAAGATAACAGTTAACAATAGACTTGAACAGGTTAAGATTGTAGGAATAAGTGGAAAATATATATTTTTAAATGGTCTCTTACTGGAAGTCTCTGTTTTACCAAAACTTTCCTATATATAACGCACATTTGTCTGTGATGCATAGACTGGGTGTCATAATGGATACATTAGACTTTATTTATTTGTACCCAAACTTTGACTTGCTGGCGTGATGTACTTTCAGTCAGCAACAATAACGATGTTTGTTAATGTGATAGATTTGATAATGATAATTCGACAAAATCGTCATAATTCCGATAAAAGTTTATGCTATGTGCTATAACTGATGGTGATGATGACAGTAATCAACCTTGCTCTTTCTTGATCTTGTAGCGGGCTGATTAAACAATTTCCCCTTTTTTTTGTTATTTTATTTCCTTATTTTTTTATACAGTCGCTTCGGTGTTCAAATTGTCCTCTTTGACTTTATCCGCTTTGTGTAGTTTTATATTTATAGTAAAACGCTCAAGCATCAATACAAACTGACTGGCCAAGGTGGCGATAACCTTGGCGATTGTTTCGTATTATCTGGATTTATTGACATGCTTGGTTGGTCATTGCCTTAGCGATTTAAATCATGGTTCTTTCAGGCCTCATTGCGTATATCCGACGCCCAGTTCTTTGTAGATAGTCAGCGGTTTCTCTTTTGTCTGCTTATATTCAATGACGGTGGACTAAATAGAGCACTGAAAGAGGGAAAAGAGAAAATGAGCAAGAAAGAGGAGGGTTATTTCGACGACTAGAACATCCGGAGAAGCTGAAAAATAAATAGACAGATAGATAAATAATGTGCAAGATAATAGGGAAATAAGAACGTATTGAAAAATCAGAAAGAAAAACTATAAAAATCAATTTTAATCTTTGTTTACAGCAAAGAATTGAGTGCCCATTTATTATATAAAATCTAATCTTTATTGCAGTGAATGTTACACATTCTCTAGACAGATAAAGAAACTGGATGAGACTGAGATGTGATTTCGTCTTAAAATCCTTACAATCAGATACAGATACAGATAGTTGAAATTTCTGGAACACTTAATATGGAAAGGGATCTCAGTAATTTAACACTCACAAGAGGAAGGGACAACAAAAGCAGAATAAGTAGCGAATAGGGCCAATAATATATCTGTAGCCTAATGATGAAAATATATATGATTTACACAAGATTTATTTTGCAATATAATCTTCCTCTTACACTATTAACATTTTTCGGACTTTGTTCTTATTTTTCTTGTCATATTGACAATGGTTCGGCCGTTGTACACTCCGGCTTTCTTCAGGTGATATACGTTGGAATTTCGAAGCGAACTCTTTATTTTTTTCACCGGGGTAGATTGTTTCAGTTCCATGTGCCATGCTTTTCCTTGATATCTTAGTATCAGTTATTTCCCTTTAGAAACTCAACTCCCCAAGTTTTTGTTAATTTCTGCTGTGGTCAGGTATTGAACTCAAAATAATATGAAAAATGTAAATAGTTTAAATAGTTACAATATCTCATCTCATAAATATAGAAAGATAAACTCTTGAACTGCACTTTTGTCTTTTTCTTCAACTCGTACAGTACTATGCAGGGATCTACCTTGATTGGCTCTTGGACCTTGTAGTGCGTGAACATTAGCATAAGAAAAAACAGAGATCAATTTTTCTTAGATCTATGTTCCTGATGAACATTCAATTTGATTTATATTATCTGTCATTTCCTCGTCTCAATCCAATGCAACTAAGACGACCGAAAGCACTTGAACAAAACAACATCATATAAAATTTCGACAGTTTTACACCATTTACATTGTTTGGACTGTTGTCCTCATTTTTATTGTCATATTTACGACATTTCAGCCCCTGTACGCCCAGCCCTTCTTCAGATGTTATATGTTGAAATTTCAAACAGAGACCTTCGTCCACTGGGGTAGATTGGTGTAGTTTCCCGTGTCATATCTATTTTGGATATTTCGGTTTCAGTTAGTTATCCACTCAGTTTCTCCAAGTTTCTGTTCACCTCTGCTGTGGACAGGTATTGAACTCACAACGCTTTGGGTCAAGTTACTGGATTACTTCAACCAACGCTTTTATCCAGTGGGTGTTCACCATAGCAGAGGTGAACAAAAAATTTGGAGGGTTAATCTACTATAAGGAAATAACTGAAATTGAGTTATGCAGAAAATACATGGTGGGTGGAACCAGAGCAATATTCCCCAGTGGACTAGTTTTCGGTTCGAAATTTAAAAGCATATCACCTGTAGAAGGCCGGAGCATACAACGGCCGAAACGTTGTGAATATGACAATAACGCTGAGATCAACAGGCCGAACAATGTAAATAGTGTAAATAGTTACAATATATCATCTCAGAAATATAGACAAATAATCTTCTTCGTTATTAATATACTTACAAATATATTCGCTATGAAAACTATTCATTGAACAGTAAAATTCTTCATTGAAATTCAGCTAATAACTGTGTCAAGAAATGGATGGTATATTCATCCCCGTTGATATTTGCCAAGTATGCGTGAATCTGTGTTGAGAATGCCATAGTTAGAACATGTGAGCAAAAAGTAAATTTTAATAAATATAGGAATGAAAAAAACTCTTGTATTTAGAAGAGTCAAGAGAAAGGACCATAATGAGGAAAGTGGGCTTCGAGAATTTGAAACACACAAGACACATTGAAGGCAATAGGAGCAGAGAAAAACAGCGACTATCCTACCTAACGAGCTTGTGTAAATGGTTGGCAGTACCGGGACTTGGAGTACTGTACTGACTGTACTGATGCGGCATTCACCCTGGGCGGATTGAGCCGGTTTCTTCCTGTTATGAGAAGAAGATTCTTGGGATAAATTACAGAAGTAGGGTACCCAGGCCTACTCGGATAACGTTCTTGCTTGCCGCGGGGTTCCCACAGACGCAGAGACAGGAACGACCAGAAACCGCCGGATGCCGATGCAGACGCTCCTTGGATTTTCACCAGAGTCCTTGTTAGCCGGCGTGTGTGTCAGACCTGTCCGCCTTGGGTGGCCCTACCAGGAACGAAGTTCCGGGCGGCATAGCTCTGACACTACCGTTTACACCCCCCCCACCGACTGTGAGGTAAGGGTTGGACTTTGGGGGCTTACAGTACCAGGTGTTCCCAAGCGGTCCCCCATCTAAGTACTGACCTGGCTCTACGATGCTTAACTTCGGTGATCGAACGAGAACCGGTGTTTTCAGCGTGATTTGACCGTAAGCTCTGGGACTTGGAGTAGTAGTAAGAGAACAAATATTGCTTAGAGATGCAAACGAAAGGGAATTATAGAGAACCATGATCGCTTACTTCTTGAAGGGTTACAATATAAAACAAGAGTAAGTTAATCTAACAGAAAATCATAAGGCATGTTTTGAGAGCAGAAGATACAAAATATTGCCCATTCCGGTGATTCGAACAGCTTGAAGTTATCGCAAGAGACTAAAAATTAATTAACAAAACATTACGAAAAAATAAAAAATAAATGCATACGGTTATTGAGTAAATTCAACTAGCTATGGTACAGGGTCAACATACTTCCACTGTTGATCTAACTCACAAGTCTTACAGTAATATATAAGATTCTTCCTCTTGTATGTTGTGTCCATTCAGAACGTTGTCGATCACGGTTCCCCACACATCCCTATTATTTGTAGCTCTTAATAAATGTTGTCTTTTTATTACCTGTCTCCTAAACCCTGATCCGCCATCCATTTACTCAAGCTCACTAGGTAGGATATGTGTTGTTTTCCTCTATCTCTCTTGTCTTCAATCTGTCCTCTGAACTTCTCTTATTCTGGGTTCTCTTTTCTCACTACGTTATACTATAAATGTTAAACGCCTATTTCTGATGTTAAGTATAAGTCTATTTTTTGTTTCCATTTTCTTTCAATCTTCGCCGTTGCTCAATCTTTTGGTCAATGGTCTTCTCAGCGTCCGTCTCTAGAACTACGTTTTTGTTCCTTCAATCTCTTCTTCATCCTCCATTAGATTCGCTGTCATTTAGGCGGGCTGATATTACGTAACAGCCCCGTATTCTTTTATTTGTTTCCAATGAAAATGTCCCTGCTACATAATATCTTTTGGAACTCATCTTTGCAAGCTCAAAAAGACCTGGGAGTTTAGTGTCACGCTTTCCTACCTTTCTTTTAAAACCTCCCAAATATTTAAAATGATGTACTTGTTTGATTTTAGTATGTCCATTTTGTAATTTGGATTTTGAGCTGTTTCTTTTACCAACAACCAAGAAACATATTTTCTTGCAATTGTTATTATTACGTTGGTGCAAAAATAATGACGAAATAATGTCGTTTTTTTGAGGTTAAAAAATACGTCACAAAACGACATTATTACGTCATTATTTTTGCACCAACCTAATAATTCTTTCTTCTTGCTTTACTTCACTGCCATTTGTAGGAGTTCTTAAAGTTTCCTTTCTGTGTCTGCTATCAACACTGTATCTCTATATCTTATATTGTTAAGATTGTAGCCGCCAATACTGAAACCTGGTAGCATTTCTAATTCTCTCAGAATCGCCTCACTGTATAGGCTAAATAAATCCCGCAAGCAGATACATCATTGTCGTACGGCCCTTTCTATTTTTGTATATTTACTGAATTCATTTTCTATCCGTATGCAGGCGGTTTGCTGCCAGTATATGATCTGGTTTATTCTAATATCTTTCCCATGTAAATTAAGGTTACCTATCAGCTCCATCAGTTTTTTTTTATGATGTACTTTATCAAACGATTTGGAATAATATATTGACGTCTCAATTGTCGCTGTATAGCCGATGCTCTACGGCCAATTATATATAAGTTAAAGGTAAGTAAATATAAGTTTCATGTTTATTTCAAGAAAGCACACATAGACTGACGTAATGGAAATTACATCCCATATCTCTTTTTCTTTCCTCACGGAATTTCGAATTCTTGATGTTATTTAATGTCATGGTTTGTTGCATTGGGAATTTTCTGGCTTTATTTTAAAGGATGAGTTAATTTAAAAGTTTTTTTTTATTTTTAGGCCCAGTTTGCACAAGAGTCAAGATTTCTCATGATAATTCTCCTTTTCTAGACAAGTTTTTTTTTTTTTGAGTTGATAAGTCCTCACGCATTTCAAGTCCCTCAGATTCGACATTCCACTTGAGCAGCTTTCTCCCACCAACCGCTACTTTTTGGAATCAAATCCAAAGAGGATGCTTCCCCGATCACTACAATCTTAGGGTTAACTGTTATCTTCCCCACACGTCCCCATAAACCGTGTCTCTTACTCTGTAACCCCGTACACAGATTGGTTTGTGGGCCCTGTACATAGTGAACATTATCGTTAAAAATAATTCGAAAGCATAATGAACTATACAAAGGCGGGGGTTGTTCATCTCCCTGATATGTTTGATAGACACGCATACCTTTTCCTTCTATATCAAAGAAACCTTCACTTGAATTATCTCATTCAATCGTGCATTTTATCTTTCTTTCGACTGATAGAAAGAGTTCTGTTTTGGAAAATGTTAATTGCTTTTCATCTAAATATAATCTCCAGAAGGAAGCTGGAGTTTTGGCACTGCTTCATGGAACCTGAAATCTAAAATGAGAAATATATAACAGGGGAAAATTTTAGATAATTTCCTCTATTCTGTAAGCATAAAAATGATTAACCATCCTTTTGGCTCTAACACACAGATGCGGATACATATGAAATAGGTTGAATGGCTGTTTTGCTTTCGACTTTATGTATACTTGATAAGATAGGGGAACTTAAAAATTAATCATGATATATATTTACATTTGGGAAAGAAAACGAACACGTATTGAGTGATTTAGGAGATTTCTTGCAAGTAATAACAATAACGTTTATATACTTTCTTTATGTTGGAAATATAATCAGTTTTATCGCACACGTTATAATCAGATGGCAAGAAGGTTTCTAAACAGGTGGAAGCATCTCGGCTGATCAAAGCGAATATTTTTGGAATGGGTCCAACCATATTCTCTTATATAGCGACGTCGATAAAAAAAATGTTAATATATGTATACGAGATGATTAATATCAAGAAAACAGAGGTTAGGGATTCATATGCATCTAGTCGAAGCAGAATAGAACGAGAATTGTTAAAGGTTAACAAAGAAAAATTAATAGTTATGCATGCAGACACAAATGAATTAATAGTCGTCTTTTTTAAAGAACATTGTCTAAGTTCAATTGAAAACTACATGTTTGTGCCTTACGTTTTCGCGTACCTCTCGCACGCGTGCACCTCAGGTAGCCAGATAAACGCCTGCCAACAATTAAAACTCTGAAGGCAAAGTTCTATTCACCAGTAAGTTTATTAAAATCTAAATGGTTGAAACTAGATTAAATATAAACTTGACTCTAGTCTTAGTAACAAATAAATAAAAACGTTAAAAAGCAATAGAAAAATGAATATAACAAAGGCAGCCTAAGACTGAACATAGCTGTAAGATCGTGGCTTGTTTGTTTAGCGGTATATCAACAACTTATGGGCCAGTTAATGCCGAAATTTATTTCTCTTGGGAGTATTATTCCTTTTACAAAAATGTATTGCTGATAATATTTGTTGTGAACCCGGAAGAGGTCCGAAAGGAAAGTCGAACTCAGCAATTCAGTGAAAACGTATTGTTTAACAAAATGAACGAATACAGAAGTGTTGCACGTCCGTCAAACGGCTGAGTACAGTAGTCAGCTTCGTCCGGATTCCTCTCTGCCAAAGCAGAGAGTTCAACAGAAGTCGGACATAGAAGACGTACACGTAGTCAACTCGTCTGCGGTATTTAACAGTCTCCCCACGGAGAATGTATGTGGCACAAGGCCTAGTTTAATATGTGTTTATCCGAGCACGTAGGCTCGGCCAAAAATATACCCTTTGAACCCGCCTAGACGGGTTCAGGGCCTTCTACCTCCCCGGACGAAGCTTTGTCGAAGGGAAAAGCTTCGTCCGGGTTCCTCTGTCAAAGCAGAGAGTTCAACAGAAGTCAGACACAGAAGACGTACACGTAGTCCACTCGTCTGCTGTCTACAGTCCTCTTTCAAGGCATAATATAGTCATAAAACGAGTCTATTTTGTCCATGAAGGTAGGTCCCCATAACAATATTTTTGTTTGTTTAAAAAATATATCGCTGTTAATTTTTATTACTAGGAATATATATTGCTGATATTTTTGCTGTAAAATGTATTTTTATACTTTCGTAGTGTTTTGACCCAAGTTTAGGGAGTTAACTATTTCCCCATAGATGGGACCCTAAAAGCTGCTTGGCCAGGGCGGACCTGGGGACAACTACCATTAAGAGGTGGTTCCACTCTTCTCAAAACCTCCCAAACAGGGGTCTTGCTGCCGAAGTATATTTTATCTTTGTACTCACGATGATTAAGATCGTGACTCTAAATGAATAAGAAAGGTATCAAATAGTAATAAATAGAGAGTTAACTTACATGAATATGTATACAGTTTGCAGTGAAAATTCTCAGGAAGGAAGAAAGTTACATGAAGTTACAGTTTGAGAAATGTGTAAACAATCAACACGTGCTGAAAGATGTCCTATGTAGATAGACACAACAGAAAACTAAATGTATACAAAGGTGGCTATCTTAAACAAATGTTCAAATAATAATATGAAAATGTTAGAAAATGCATATACCGGCGATGCTATATTAGTGGATGGATTTCCGAGTATAAGAAAATGTGAATCACGTGATTTAACCACGTGTTTTAACCACGTGTTTTATTGTGTTGGTTCCGGTGATTACTACGAGCTGAACAGGAAGTGTTTGAAAACGATAACAAATGTAAAATGTACCTAAACTAGAAAGGTAACAAAGAAAGAGATAGTAAAATAACAGAGGTTCGTTACTATGGCAACAGAACAACCTGCATTAAAAATGTATTACTAAGTAGGCGTTTGGTCCTCAACAGCCTGCAAAGCCCACTCAATTATCTGAGAAAAGAGTTTAATGCTTACAGACAAAAGTATACATCGAAAAATATAAAGTATTATTCAGAGACTCGGCTTCATAATAATATTCTTACATAGTGAAGAATGCATATGCAAGAAGGTTTAGCAGTATTTTGGTGCGACTTGATAATTGTCACTTAAATATATTCTTACTGTAGTCGAATAAAAGTAACATGCCAAATCATTGGTTTTAAATTTGAAGGAGCATGATATTACAACACTCAAAACACTTATCTACAACGCACAGTTTGTCACAGTTAACTAGTTTAGAGGATCAAATTAATGACGTCGAATTCAAGTGTTCTTGAATATTTCGTGGCCAGTGGCAAAAAGTTGGATCTAATGTTATGAACAAGAGGCCAATAGACAGTACTCCCAGTTGAGTATCTTGCTCTCCCCAAGATCCAGGAAGGTAAATCCATGCAAGTCCAAGTGGAACACCAGGAACATCTCCTTCTTTGACCTGGCTCTCTCAGAGACACCAGGATGGTATTTCTTGCTGAAGTTCAGAATGACATTTCATCGCACGAAACCAAAGCCCTTCCAATCTACTCGGTGGAACCCTCACCGGGACAATGCGCCTAATCACAGGTCCATACTAATCACCAGCTACGTGACTGCTACGAACATCAAAATTATCTCTACAGTCCAGACCTGCGACTTCTGATAGATGTAAAAGCTGAAGGAGAATCTCAGGGCTGTTATGGCGATGCAGAAGTGATTCAGATAAGGATCCTGGACACCTTCACATCTTTTAGGCAAACTTTATGATTTCTGTAAATAAATTTAATTTTACAGCCGAGTATTGTAACGAGGGTATAAGATAATTGAAGTTATAATTGTACTTATTACTATCTATCTGTGAACAAAAACTCTTATACTCAGAATAAAAAGATAAATTAAAATTCTTGGACGCATCGGAAGTGGGGTGTAGAAATGTTACACCATCACAGGACATATTGAGGGCAAGAGAGAGAAAAGCAGAGAGCGACATTTCTGAAGCATGTGTGAATGTATGGCAGAAAGGGGAGGGAGGTTTATTAAATGGAGAAAAAACTCTTAAGTGCCAAAAGATATAAGATGTTTGGGAAGGGAATTTTTTTTTACGACGTTCATAGGTAAAGTTTAAATAACCTCCCATTCTTAGGCGCTCTTGTAGAATCTAATAACGCATCCACACATCGTTATACAAAAACCTCGCAGGTAGAAACTCTTGACACCTTAATTTTACGAGAATGTCTACTTAGATATAAAATAGGCGTTATATCAAATTTTCTTAAGCGAGGATACAAGAATTCATTCTCTCGACTGCTTTTTTAAGGAACTGTACAACGTGAAAAAGACATCAGTTAATAACGGTTTTCCGAACTATCTCTTAGATCACAAAATTTTCTAAGGTAACCAACAGCAATGAACATATAGATGAAAACAATAACATTAATATTTTCTATAAAAATCAAGTACACGTGAATTATAAGCAGAAGGTATTTTCCCTGACAAACATTATAAAACAGGCGACAAGAACAAGAAAATTAAATTATTTCATGTAAAAAAAAAAATAAATAAAACAGCTAACCTTATAGTCAACGACAACAACTGGCTTGCAAGTTCCAAGTTACAGAGGACAAGTGTCATCTATGAATTCACAAGAATTTACAGAAAAATAATACGAAATTCTTTTTGTTGACAATATTCTGACTAGATGTGCATTCTCTTTTTGTTTGTTATTTCATTAATATGATTTTTTAATATATACATTTTCTTCATTTTCCGCGTCATCACACATGGATTTGAGTTGTCTCATTTGAATTACATATATGTATAATCAGTAAAAATATCAAAATAATTTTTACGGCTAACATAACACTTCGACTAGTAAATTACTGGAGGAAAACGTGTTTCAGGTTTGAAAACGATCAAAATTAAGGAAACAGAGTATTGATAAGGTAAAGATAAATAAAATCTCAAGCACACACATACACACATATATATATATATATTTCAAGTATAGGTGAAGTTCAATTTATAATGACATGAATCATTCATACAAAAAACAAATATAGAAGTTAATGATTTAAATGGTGAGAATACATCTTCGCAAACAATTTTAATAAAGTACACTAACACCGAACCTGTATATGAATGATATGATCCCTGTTTATAATTTCCAGTTGCATAAGGTCTTTTTTAGATTTTACAAGCTTTCGTCTGTTCCTATAGAGATCCTCAGGTATGGAAATAGATTTGTTCTTGTTTTTTACTTCTCGGTAACAAAACAATAACACATTTCTAAAAGTATTTTTTAGGATTACATCTATATTTTCGTTGTCCTCTTATTACCGAGAAGTGTAAAACAAGTAATAATGCCAAAATTCATACACTGGCTTCCATCTTCAAAGTCCATTCAAGAACCATAAAGAGAATGGTGAATATGTTTAAAAAAGAAGGAACATTAGAGAGGGAAATTCTATCAAAAGGTCACAACAGCAAGAGGGATCATCGTTTCAATTTAGAGCTAAATACGTTCTTATTGAGTCCATTATAGAGTCCAACAGTGTTATAAAAATCTCGGAGAATTCCGATAAGATATCTTTAATCATTTCTAAAATACAACGGTTCAAATCTTAGTCTAACAATTGGACACTTTTGCTGTTACACAATGTTGACAATTTTACTGCTACACCTGGTATATATATATGAAAGCAATAATTTAATAACAATTAATTTTCAGTTTTATTCCTATTTATTGATATTTAATAAGCTTCATTAGGTATGCACAAGATCCGAAATGTAGGGCTCACAAAGTTTGTGTCTGTGGGAGAGGAAGAAACGAAAAATTCGATTGCAACATGGTACAGCTTTGTAGACGGATCAATTCGGAAACAAGTATCCATAAGGCTTATAGGGAATTACTCAGCGTAGATTAGATGTGGTACAAGGCGGAAAATATGGTGCACACAGTGAGTTGTCCCTATTCAATCATAATTGCTCTAACAAGACAAGTAGAAGGAGCAATTCGATGTGGTGTAATGTAAAGTGCCCATTCTATTTTCTAAGCTTAATTGTGGCACAAAGTTGAAAGTGTGGATCACCCTGTGAGGATCGAACTCAAAAACCTAACAAGACAATGTTGTTAACGATTATAACATGGACTCGGGTAAGATGGTCACTATAGACAGTAGCGTTTGGAAAAAATATTGCATCTTGGACGATTAATATTAACGACATTGAGAAAGGCAGAAGTGAATATTCAGTGCTAAAACGGGCTTCACTTTCCATTTAGAACATAAGCCTCCTTACAGGCAAAGGTACTAAAAATGACTCTGCCCTATGCAGAAAGGCTGCCTTGATTTGTCACACATGTCTCCACAAGACAATTAATCACTGAGAAGTCCAGCCTTATTTCGTTTGCAATCCATGCAACTAAGTTATGCTATATTTATGGATATAAGCGCTCAATATCCGGAATAGATCGTGTGTAAATATAAGAGTAGACACGGAGATTAACACCAAGTAGTCTGTTTCCCTGTTTGAAAGCAATATTCACACCGTGTATATATATATATATATATATATATATATATATATATATATATATATATATATATATATATAAAAAAATAAGTTTAAGACTGATGGTTAAAGTTTTATTCATTTCAGAATATGTTTCTAATAAAACAATATAAATTAGTTTTATCGTGTATGTTTTATTGCAGAAATTATCTCTAGTAACCTAGAGATGTGACCTGATGAACCAAGAAAATATATTTTCTGGGGAAATAAATTATAGTCATGGAAACTTAAGGTTGTCTAAGTCTTAAGTATTTAATTAATATTTGTTCTATTGATCTCTTTGATCACATAGTCTTTGGAATTACCTTACTATACATACATACATACACACACACACACACACACACACACATATATATATATATATATATATATATATATATATATATATATATATATATATATATATATATATAATATATATATAATCGATAAACTAGATACATAAAGCAATCTATACAGTTAAATTAAAGATTAATGTTTTTGGAAAGAAAACATTTTTCTGTTGGTTTTACGTAGTGTTTATTTTCTGTACAAAAAACAATATCAATTAAACCCTGAAAAATAAACAAATGACTGGATATTTCTCTTTTGTTATTAAAACTATTCGAGAGTTCCTCATTTCTGTGTTTGTGTGTGTCTGTGTGTGCGTATGTGTGTGTTCGTGTATATGTGTGGGTGTGTGTGCGCGCATGTTTATTTACATGCTACAAATACAGCACATGAAAAACAATTCATACTGCGTATCGGCTTTCTCGTATTTTCTTTCTTTATATTATTTTTTTTTTGTGGGTGGTGGAGAAAAATAAAAAGGTCATATTACATAAACTTGGAATATTAATTAAATCAGTTTATTTGAAAATGTCTAATTTTATAGAAAATTAACTTTAAAGAAATGTAATTTTTCAGATGTTTTAGAAAAATCGATTTGGGTTTTATTTTTACGCTTTTGGTTCTATTATTTTCCTTGCAACCTCTTTTTTTTCTTTCGGATTTCGCCTCATTCCATTTTACCTCCCCCCCTCTCTCTCATCCTTTCTGTTTTATTGATTTTGATTAAATAAATAAAGATTCTTTCCTTTCATACTAATGATGATAACAAAAGAAATTTCCAATGTGATTCGTCTGTGGTGAATTTAGAATGCAAACCAAGTGAATAGGTGACGAAATGACCTGGGCATGGTTGTTGTTTAGAAATGAGTAATATAACCTCTGCTGATTAGAAGATCTGTTCATAATTTTCTTTTTCTATATGCCATGCCCCTTAAGGGCGTGGGTGATTATATTTCTCTATACCTTCCTATCATTTGCAGCTCTTAGTAAGAAATTTCTTTTCAGCTTCTCCCCCAATCGCTGTTCTGACATCTCTTTTCACATGCTCGTAAAACAGATTGCCTGCAGCATGTATTTAACGCCCGTTTTCTTTAATAAATCCTGTCAGTGTTAAATTCTCCAAGCCATCTTCTATGTGCCCTACAAATATCAACTGTTTCTTTACGATTCTAAGTATAAGCGCCCTTTTTGTTTAAACTTTCCTTAAATCTTCTTTCTTATTCACATGTTCAGTTCAAGGTATTCTCAGCATTTTTTGTTTTTGTAAATCCACATTTCTTTTGCCGCCTGTCTTATTCATTCACTGATATATAAGAAACCGTTTTGTATATTTATTATATTTTCTGTTTCTTTCGATCTGCGTAGCTTTTGGAAAACACCTTTTGCTACTCCAAAACCTTTTCTGATTTTAATGTCACATTTTCTTTCTCTCCGTTGAAACACTTCTCAGATAAAAAAAAATCGTACTTGCTTGATTATGGCACCTTTAATGTGTATTTCGTATATTCGACAGCCCCTGTTCTAAAATAAGATGACGAAAAGAAGCAATATAGTAAATATCGTTTGGTTCAAATAAGAGACAAAAAAGATCATTCGGTGAAAAAAGGGAAAAAAATCATAACTGGCCCAAGTGTCACTCAATGTAGAGAGTTACTAAATGTGATTGTTATATGGACGCAGGAGTGGGAAGTAAGGGCAGTTTATTAGATAAACTGGAATTAATCAAACGACTTGGATATGACCATGCATGCAACTGATCACTGACTGCAAGGTTTAAAAACAAATCGCTAGCGATAAACACAAAACAGTCGATGAGTGATTCTCAGTATAGAATAGCCCAGTGCGGCGGGAGCTTGTCGTCGTGTTATCGGCACAAAACATACTTAATGACAGCATGCCCAGAATCACCAAAATCACCATTAAATAGCATGATTTTGAAGTCAAACTTCATCATTTATGAAATCAAAGTAAAGTTGGTGCCCATAATCCTTCCCAAATCAGTGGTTGCAATTTATGGTTTCACTCCCAAATAGACTGCGTCCTTTGAGCTTTCTATTGGATTCACCAGTGTTCACACCAGACCCCAAGTAGGAATCATATGTAAGATCCATCGCTAGCAAGCGAAGCTAACACTTACTTTACCGCTCCAGAATATACCTGGTTCCACCACTCATGATTTCACTTTGCAAGACTCAGATCAGAGAAAAAAAAAGAGCATATCTGAGCAGGTGCTGCCTACTTATCTCTTCCCAGCCTCGACAGAGTTCAAAAGGGTTTATGCGTTCATTTAAGTGAATTACATTTTACGTATATGGGTACAAATTCCTTTCCACTATCTACACACACAATACAGGGTGTTTCAAAAAATTTGATATCCTTTGAGATTTAAATATCACAGAAAGTACATGATTAAGGCAAATGAAATTAAAAAGTATTAATGTTGAAGATCATAAGATTTATTCTTCCAAATCTGAATGAGAAATTCAAAAGCATGTGGATTATGTGAACGATTTCACAAATGTTCAATACGCACCGCCTGAGACACGGCATTTTTATACCTGGAAAGAAAAAAGATTAAAGATTAAAGAAATAAAAAATACAAATAAGAAAAAAACACAAAACACAAAAGACATAAAAACATAAAACAAACATTAAACATAAAGATGCTATTAAAATTAAAGTCATTTGAAGGAGATCTAACAAAGTTATTAGATTGCGAAATGATATCGAATTTTTTGAAACACCCTGTATTATAAGAATTCGACATTGAACATCAGTAGAAAGCGAATCAGGGAAATTATCCGACACTCTCATCAGCATTGTCGTAAATCGTAGTAGTGCTATACTAAGAAGAGTTGCTCAAGGTAGAGGTTTTCTAAATTGGATTCTTCAGTACTATGGCGCGGCAACTTCTTGTATATTCCACCTTACAAGCCTTTTCTCACAGATGCAGCGTCACAAGCCTATCGCTATTTCCATGGTAAATTTTCTGACAAGATACAGTCTTTAATTAAACAAATTCCAAGAATTACACACCTATCATGTCATGTACACAGAGACAAACCATTCTCTTCGTATTCCATTGAAAAGAAGAAAGTTCCGGCAGTGCAGATTCAATTAAGAACCGCTTCTTTGAGGAACAGACAACCGGAAGATGATCCCATAAGCACTACAATATCAGACTCTTCAAGTCTAGGATCAACCATTACTGTTGTGTAAAAAGATGACCGACCTTCTATACACTATTTGTTAAACACAGACTCGTTCATTCGCCATGAGTAAGACGTCTACTCATACGAACAGGTGTCACAAAGTGGGTCACAAGCGTAGCGTTGAATCGTACGCATTGCTGCACTGACCTAATGTATATGCAACTGATGTATTAATAATCCATGGCCCTCGTGTGATTATATCATTTCTTCTCTAATCTTTTGTTGCAGTGTTTTCCTTACAATATTAATAAGTAGAAGCTACGTGCATCATAGCAGTTACCTATATGGCATCTAATTATCTGCACTCTTACATCCATATAATAATCACATTTCATAACTGTCTATCTTCACTGGTTCTTGGGCCTTACATTGAGTGAACATAGCGTAAAAATCTATTGGGAGATTTGATGATGAACTGTGTCTCTAAATTACTCAAATTTGCGAGACTGGTGATAAGAGTGCTGGATAGTTTTAACCGATTGCTTTCCACTGATCTCTCATGGTTGCATGCTGGTAATATAAAGTGTGAAGCTAGAGAAACGGAATATCAACTCTATACGTAAAAGGAATTATTTAAAATATTGGGGACAAGGGACCAGCCATGCAAGTTCTCTTCTGTGACAGACTGGCATCTGCCTTTACCCCCATAGTTTTGGAGAGCGCCAAGAATGAAGTCCTCATCTGTTCTGTAATCTCTATGGTAATTTTTCTAAGCATAGTTTATATGAGTCATGAGGCCGAATATCTGGGGGACTCAGTCAGGATCATTCTCACTCTCGGTCATAATGGATCTACTGAGCCAAGTTTGCTAACCAGTACAACACGTCGAAGTGGGCGATGGTGAGTTTCTATGCGTAGTTGACATGTGGCACAAGGCCGAAATTATGGGGCACACAGTCAGGATGAAACTCACTTTTCAGTCATAATTGATCTTGTGAGACAAGCTTGCTAGCCAGTACAACACGTTGAAGTGGATGATGGTGAGTTTCTAAGCGTAGCGTACATGTGGCACAAGGCTGAAATTATGGGGTACACAGTCAGGATCAAACTCACTGTTCGGTCATGCCAAGCTTGCTAACCAGTACACCACATCGAAATGAGTTTCTAAGCGTAACTTTGATGTAGCATAAAGGCAAAAGTATGGGGAACCTAGTGAGTGTCTAACGTACTAGTCAGTCTTAACTGACCTAGCAAGACAAACTTACTAAATAGTACCTCAAATCGAGGTCCCCGATAGTGATTTTCTAAGCGTAGCTTAGATGTGGCACACGGTTGAAAGTAAGAAGTACCTAATGTCGTTCAAACTCCCTATTCAGTAATAATTGATTTAAGGAAAATCTTGCTAATCATTACACCCTGTCGAAATGCACGATGGTGATTTTCTAAGCGAACTCTCTATTCACTCGTAATTGATCTAACGAGACAAGCTTGTTAACCATTATTCTACGTTGAAGTGCCCCGACCTATAACGTTTTTTTGATTTGATGCGGTAATAGAAAATGCGGGTGTTTTTATGTTATTCTACACTCGGCACTACGGTAGTCTAGTCCACATCATTTATACCCTTGTGAAGAACAATGTTGTTGTTGGTGAGCCACCAGTATTTGATCGAATGGGCTTCTTTGTTGTCTTTTAGTTTCTTCTATTGTCTTAAATAGTGATGTTGTGATGCAAAGACGCGGTTCTCTGTAAGACTCTAAGAAGACGGGATCTTTGTCATTAAACCATCCTCTTCTAACACATTTCTACATGAATTGGTGGCATGAAATATTTTACATATATGGAGAGATCGGGCTGTCTAATATGAAAAGGAAGAAAATGTCAAGGATATCCCTTCCGCTAATTTGGTCTTCTCCAATGAAAACTGAGTTTGATTCAGAGACCTGTCACTAATATAAATCACACTGTCTACGTTAATCTATATGGTGCTGTGATCTTTAATGATGAATAAGTCTACACGTCGTCCTGTCCAGGTTGTTGCATAGATTGGAAGCGAAATCAGACTGGACTTCTAAGTGTTTAATTGTGTTGTGGTGAAGTGTATGACTAATCAAACCAGCCTTTCTATTTAGGGGAGAGTCATTTTTAGTACTTTTGTTTGGGAGAAGGCTTATGTACTCAATCGAAAGTAAAGCCCGTTTTATCACTGCATACACACTTCTGCTTTTTTCAATGTCGTTAATATCAGTCGTCCAAGTAGTCCTTTCAAATGCAAGATATTCCCAAACGCTACTGTATATATTGACCATCTTAAACGAGTTCGTGGTATAATGAATCGCATCATCGTCTTGTTAGGTTAACTATGACTGAGTAGTAAGTTCGATCCTCACTGGGTGCTTCACACTTTTGCCCATTTTTCTTCTCTCGCTAGTACAATTAATTTCATTTTAAAATAATTTGCACTCTGTAAAAGGCTCGGGACAACTCGCGGTAGAGGTTTACGTTAGGAGGGAATTAGTGCGGACAGGAGTGGAAGTAACTTCTAACCCTAGCCTTGAATAAGTTACGACGGTAGGGATCAAGGAAACATCCTCTCGAGAGTCGGTCCCACAGAGCAGTCGTTCGCGGGAAGAAGGTGTTACAGTGGTACTTATTTCTCACCGATGAAATACGGAGGTATTGTGGGTGGCTCAGTACTATATATGTAGCATGGCATGTCCTTGCCATGGAGGATAGAATTGTCGAGACAAGGGAATGTAGTCTGAACGAGCACTTTCCGTGGAAAAAGCGATAGAGCATGTTGCAGTTTTTTGGACATATATACTAGTGAGCCATTCAAAATGAGCTGACTCATTTTATAGTTCACCAATAGAAGGGTTAACCAATCAGAAAGCTCAAAATATTCAATCCGACGTGTATAAAGGCAGCCATTTTGTTTTTTCTCCCAAAATATCGTCACTGCCAATCTGATTTCGAAGACTTAAAGAATTACTTAACAGCTGCTACTTTCTCTGAATCTTCACTGCCAAAATCTGATATCGAACACATTACGGACTTCACTGGATTACATATTCAGAGACTACGGCAAACATGGTCAACATTGGTGACGAGCCCAGATTACGACTGTATTTTGACGGAAACGAAACCCAGTACTAGTTATGGGAAATCAAATTCTTAGGCTACCTTAGAATACAAAAACTTCATGACATCATTCTTTGCCAAGATGACCAGAAAGAAGAAGATGATTTTATGGAAAGAAATGCGACCGTGTTCGCCGAATTAATACAATGTCTGGATGACAGGAGTTTGTCTTTGATAATGAGAGAAGCCAAGGACAATGGACGACGAGCTCTACGAAATTTGCGAGAACACTACTTGTCAAAAGGTAAGCCTAAAATTATTGCTTTATATACTGAACTAACCGCGTTAAGGAGACGTGAAAATGAATCTGTAATAGATTATATTATAAGAGCTGAGAATGTTACAAACGCCTTAAAAATGGCAGATGCGTTGCTAATAGCCATGGTTTTAAAAGGATTACCACCGACATTCAAACCATTCACGACAGTTATAACTCAAAACGATAAACAATTAACTTTCACTGAGTTTAAAATTGCGTTACGTAGTTATGAAGAAACTGAAAAATTGTGTACCCCTAAAATCAAAGAAATAACGTAATGAAACTGAGAACGTCATTTAAAAAATTCAGAAAACCAGTCCCTCAACCCTATCAGACTAGGAATTATGATATTAAAAACAAGGGGCTTAAAAAAAATTATTACTTTAATAACAACAACAACAACAACAACAACAACTGGAACAGTAATAATAGAAAAAGAAATATCGTTTGTTTTCGTTGTGGTAAAGCCGGCCTTGTACGTGCAAAATGTCAGTTTTATACAAGGTATGATTTTTGAAAAATATAAAAACTTTTTCGAATAAGCGAACATATGCCTTTTCGTTTGGGTTGGATACTATACCCAATAGTTATAATTCTTACCTAGTCGATACGGGTGCGACAAATCATGTAATTACAGATGAAACAAAATTTAATTTTGACCCCAACTTCGAGCCTGATTCCCATTTTATCGAGTTAGCTGACGGGACCAGAGCTAATAATTTAGTTTTAAAAAGAGGCGATGCCTGTATTTATTTACGAGATACTAAAGGAAATATTTGTAAATGTTTATTAAAAAGGGCCTGATATATCCCTAAATTTAAACAAAATATTTTCTCGGTTCAGTCTGCTGTTAGAATTGGTGTTAAAGTTAATTTTCACCGAGACAATTCAAAGTTAATCTACCCAGACGGAACTGAATTTAATATACAACAAAATGGACGTTTATATTATTTGAAAAGTATTAAGTCTCTCTAAGGTCTTTATTAGTCCTGGGTAGGATGTAAAACTGCATCCTTTAGTTATTGTCTTACGAGCTGTCAGTTTTTAGTATGAATATAAAACCTTAGTTTCGGGGTATAAACGTAAATAGTCCTATTTATAGCCCAATACCCCTTTGAATGACTCTCAGGATCACTCTGACCCGGAGTGTTAGTGACTGTTTTAATGGGTCTCAGCTATGGGTAAAATAACAATTTTTTCGACTTTTTTTGTTGTGATCACCACCCAAATTTATAATATTGTTGTTAATGTTTATTAACCTGAAGTACTTAACAGTGGACAAAATAATATAACTAATTTTGAGGGATATTAATTTTCTTTAATATATATATATATATATATATATATATATATATATATATATGTAAAGAAAAAAATTATGAATAATAAAATAAAAAAAATAAAAAAATTTCTGAATACTAAACTAATTGTTCCATATGAATATTGGCTTTACTAATATTTTGAAAGAAGATTCCATAATATACCCAAAAATGAGGCGGTGTTGCAGTTTTTTGGCCATATGTACTAGTGAGCCAGTCAAAATGAGCTGACTCATTTTATAGTTCACCAATAGAAGGGTTAACCAATCAGAAAGCTCAAAATATTCAATCCGACGTCTATAAAGGCAGCTATTTTTTTACTTCTCCCAAAATATCGTCACTGCCAACCTGATATCGAAGACTTAAAGAATTACTTAACAGCCGCTACTTTCTCTGAATCTTCACTGCCAACCTCTGATATTGAAGACATTACGGACTTCACTGGATTCCATATTCAGAGACTACGGCAATCATGGTTAACAGAGCAGCGCGAGGCTTGACCCATACTGCCTGTTGGATAAAGGTTGAAGAGTGAAAAACAATTCGTCACCGACAAGTGTTTGGAGACGCTTTTTGATTCTCTCATATCTGGAGACTGAGGTTTGGGCAACTCCCCTCTAAATATGACAACGGTTCTCCATTTCTGCCTTGATTTGGCTCTTTTAAAGTTAGAGGATAGCAGTTGGAATTATGATCTTACAGAAGCGGTACAGAAAGCTGACCTTTGTACCTGCACCCGTAGCAATGGATCGTATGTACGATTTCCACTTGAGGTAAGGTGCGAGTTTCAGGTCAAATAGTTTTTCAAGGCACGGTTCCTGCCCAAGAGGACATCCGTTCATCCTAATTGATCGTAGTTCGAGGTCCGATCGGCGATTATATAATGTAACCTGGAATGTTTTCGAGGAAACTATATGTAACCTGCCAGTTTTACCCCACTGGGTAGTTTGTGCAAGATCGGAAGTGGGAGATCAGTCGCCTATCACTGATTATCATTATCAAGAGTTTTAGAGAGGAGTTCTTATATACTCGCATCATCCGCATAGATATATACAAATGAGTATATTCTTATTCAGATCATTTATGCAAATCAAAAAGAGGGTTGGTCCGTGGTATGATCCCTGCGGGATGCCTGCTTTGACCACTTGGATTCCGGAGTGCTGGCCATTAATAACTACCTTTAGGGACCTACTTGTTAGGAAGGCTTTTATGATCGAGATGACTCTTCCAGTGATTCCTTAGCTGGTGAGCTAGTCTAGTAAACCTTTATGTCATACCTTGTCAAAGGCCTTTGAGATATCTAAATATTATTATGGTCCTTGAGATGTGTTTGTCGTTAATAGCGACATTCATTCTTTGATTGATGGCATTTAGGACGTCGGCAGTTTATCGGGTGGATACACATACTACACGTCGCTGAAGACGTTGTTCTTTACTAGGTACTTGGCGACTTTCTTATTGAATACGGCATCAAAAAGCTTACTGACGATACTGAGGAGACTGATGGGTCTGTAGTGGGAGGGAGGAGATAACGCAACCGTGTACTTAAAAACCGGGCATCCGCTTGAGACCTTCCACAGGCTTTAGAGGGATTTCTCCATCAACAGCGGTTGAATCGTTAGTATTGGAAATAATTCCGGGTTGATATTCTTAAAGAGAACAAATGGAATAATTTCTAGGCTAGTGGTTTTCTTAGGATGATGGCCTCTGATATGTTTATTGACCCCGTGCTGTCATGATAATATTACTAAGATTGTGCTCACAGAGAAGAGATTCGCCTTGTCTGTCGAGGAAGATATGGCCACGGGATCATTTATAATTTTGGCTACAGATGCATTGCCACTGTTCATGATTTGGTTGGTCATCTTTCAGAATTCCCGTAACCAATTTGTATCTTTTCAACCTGTTCAACGTGTGTAGAAGTGAGTTACCTGTGAAATGTTCCGTTTAACAACGGCAGGATATTCATATCATGACAAGGCAGATATGATTTTTGCATAAGGCCGCACGAATGGGAATGGACGCGAGGCTGTCGAATCATCCAACTTTTTTGCTGCTTATCGACGCCTTGCTGAGACAGGTTCCGTGGTACCACGAACTCTGGATCGAGGAAGACCGGGATCCGTTTGTAAGCCTGATCACGAAGAACACATTCTACAGGCTGTTGAAGACGATCCATGCATGATCACACATCGAGTGGCCCTAGCATGTTGTACATCTCAAAGTACTGCATGCAAGGTATTTCAAGTGCACCTCCTGTATACCAATCATTTGTGCAGGGTCTTTCATCCTATGATCACTCACCACTGGGAGAACTTTTAACGATGGTTTATTACACAAACCGCCGATCCAATGTTTGTCTCTTCAGTCTTGTTTACGGATAAGGCAATATTTGGAAAAGATGGAATAACTAATTTGCAGAATCAAAATTTGTGGGCGGGTCGAAATTCTCAAGGTACAATACAGTTGCATTTATGATTAATGTGTAGGCTGGTGTAATATGTGACTGTCTGTTAGGTAATTATCTTCTTCTAGTACGTATTATGGGAGCTGTATACAGGTAATTTATTTAAAACAAAAACTTCAAGACGTGTTAGAGGATGTACCCCTGCTAAAACAAAGCCGCATGTCATTCATTCATAATAGGGCTCCAGCACATTTTAGTCACATTGTTCCCAATGCACTGGCTGACATCTACCATGAAAGATGGATGGGCATGAATGGAACGGTTTCATGACCTGCAGCTTCCTCCGATCTCAATGCTTTTGAATTTTATCTATGGATGCATCGAAAACAATTGGTTTATGCAGCAGAAATTAATGAATTAGAGTGGCTTTGAGATCCACCTCAAAGTCTGTAATAGTATTTTTTATACTCTCTCTCTCTCCATATATATATATATATATATATATATATATATGTGTGTGTGTGTGTGTGTGTGTGTGTGTGTGTTTCTCTACACTGAGAGATGCAGGTGCGATTGCTGCCAAAGAGCTGAAATGTTCTTTAATAATATTTATCTAAATTTCAAGCCCGTAGGTGAATATATATAATGTTTAATATATGAACGAAGCGCCTGCTCAAAGACGAATTTTCATTAATCATGACGTTTAAAGGCACACACACACACACACACGCGCGCGCATCAACACACACACACACACACACACACACACACACACACACACACACACACACATATATATATATATATATATATTTCAGTCTGCGTTTCTACTTTTTGTATCTCAAATTCCTTTAAAACATTTAAAACACAAAACATCTTTCACAAATAGTACATATGCAAACAGCACAATGCTTTCTAAGTACATCTGGGAAATTAAAAACAAAACGCACATCACACCAAACATATCTTGGAAAATAAGGAAAAGATCATCAGCCTGCAAAATCCGAAACTTGCAAACTTTGCTTGGAGGAAAAAACAGCTACCATTATTTTCCCAGACCAAAACAAATTATTAAATAAACGATTCGAGCTCATCTCAAAACGCAGATATGAATAATTTTTTTTACTACGTTACTTAAAATTCGAAAACTGAAAAAAATAAAATAAAATAAAATAAAAAATGAATTAATAAACAAAATGACAATAAAATAAGTAACATAAATTAACCCAAACAAGTTACCAAAACACATCCATTAGAATAGACGAAATATAATAAATAAATAAATAAAAAATAAAATAGCAAATCAATGAACCCAAATAAATAAAGTAAATTATAATCAAGTTAACAAACCATTATGACCAATATATTAGTTAGACTATAAAAATCAAACCAAAAATCGGACGAAAACATCGCTATAACTGTTATATAACGATAAAAAAATACTACATTACTTAAAAATCGAAAACCGAAAAGAGTAAATAAAAATATACAGTATAATAAATTAATAATAAAAAAACAAGTAAAATAAATTAATCCAAATAAATAAACAAACTAACAAACCGATTACGATAAATTAACAGTTAGAAAAATCAAATAAATATAATCAATCCAAATAAATGCATGATGTAATAAACAAATTAAAAACTGCTCCCGCCAAAATAATAGTTAGAATAAACTACAAGAATCAACCCCGAAATTGAATAGATAGCATTAATTATTTCCCAAACCAAAACATAACTATTAAATAAGCGATATAACAATTTTTACTATGTTAATAAAACTCCGATTAAAATAAAAATATAAGAAATAAAAAAATAAAAATAAAAAATAAAAATAAATAAGACAAGCAAAATAATTTAACCCAAATAAATAAATAGATAAATAAACAAATAAACCAATCCCTGCAAAATAACCGCTAAAATAGACTACCCGCGCACCAGTGATCCGTATATATAAATAGCCGAGAAAAAAAAAACAGCACTCGTGGCCTGAGGATTGAGTCTGGAATGAAACAGCCTGTCGCCTCTGAGTGCTGAATTCAATTTTATCCCATAAATATAGCACAAGACTATATTTCTTTATATATATATATATATTAGTATAAATATATATATGTTAATATGTATGTGCGCGCGATTATTTCAGTATATATATGTGTGTGTGTATATATATATATATATATATATATATATATATATACGCGTATGTATGTGTTCATATTAATTTTATTCGTTTAGTTTTGTATACAACATTTTTATGATAATGGGACAACCAATGGAAGTACTGAATTTACCTGTAACTCTGACGCAACAACACTTTTTTCTGCTTCGATACACAAGTAAGTCTATTCTATGATGACTTCTGTCATTTTCCTTTGTCTTTGTCTTCTGTAATGTAAGTGAATATTTTACTTTTTAGAATTTACTTTGTACATTTTTTTATTGAAAAAGGATCTCGCTTCGTCTCAGATTTGTATTTATAAACTGAAACTAAATAGCAGCTGCGAAGTTTTATTCATGTAATCCCTTAATATTGCACAAAGTCATCTCGTAACTCACGCCATAGGCGAGCTGAAATGGTGAACTCAACTTCCGTTGTTAATTCGCTTGAAAATTCTTAGAATATGAAATTTTGGCTCGCTCACTTAAATCAGATTAAACGGACATCGAACGATTAAGTGGACCTGTTCAATATTATGGTGAGGTGACTTCTTGCGTGTTTTACAGACAGAATGGCATCATTGGGTGATAAGCTGGATATATTTAACATACGGGAGGTATTAAAAGAATCCACCATGAACATTTAGATCTGCTATTCTCTCTAATTCTGCTTAAGTCACTCCATTAGATAAGACACTTAAGTCACCCTCTCATGATATGCAAAAGGTTTATGGCCTAAACGCACTTAAATATCTTTCGAAGATCACTTTTACACGTAAAACTGTTACGTTAAGCATAACTTACGACGTAAACATCCATAATACAATTCCGTTTTTGAAGAATATCAAATATGCACACTTCACTTTATTTCTTAAGGGTTACTTTTTCAGAATTTTATCCAGTACAAGAGGATACTGAAAAGATGTACATCCAAAGAAAAATGTCTTAAAAAAATTATGTTTTTTGGTGATTTAGTCAGATTTTGAAACGTTGGTTGGGTGAAGACTAATAATAATATAAGATAACTGGCCATCGTAGAAAATAGGACAGATTGAAATATTTTAAGTATCTTTTGTATATAAAATAAAAATACATCTGTTAAAAAGCATTCACTTGTGATAAAGTTATGTACTATTCACATTTATATATGCAATTTCGCATTTTTTTAGCTTCGAAAACACGTAATGCATTTTATGTTTATTTTACGTACATTATATATGCATCAAAGATTTCCAAAGTTTTTCATAACCGGGTGTATACATAACACCCGGAATGGAACCCCAAAGGCAGTTGTTTATCAATATTTTCCTGAAACTCTTGGAGTTGTTCTGTATTCCTTAGAATCTTATTAAGGAGGGGAAAAATAAAATAGCATGAATTAAGAAAACAGAAAGCAACGATTGAAACTACATTAGAATTATTGAATATCAAAATGAACTTGAAAGCAAGAATTCCACATGCTTTTCTATCTTAAAAGTGGGTTAAAAATATTCATATTTAAATTTTAAGACGTTCAGTTTTCATGCCGTATTTGAATTTTAGGGTTATACCAAATAGTGAGGAACAAAATGCATATTTTTTTATTACATATACAGTTTGCGATATGAAAATTGACGCCATTTTATACTTTTAATTTTGCGCATGCGCATTGTATGATTTTGAGTTGGTCGACTGCACAGTAGAGTAGGGTTAGGTTGGGCAACGTCTGTGAGAAAAAAAGCACAATGACGTAATTCACTCTTCAGAAATTTAGAAACGGCTTGCTGTACGGTTTGGCATTTGCACCAGAAGCTTCAATACGAACATTTCAGCGTGTTTGGGTCTCAATCTGAGGACAGTACAGAGGATTCGGTGAGAGTTAGATGATATATTCTGTTAACATCATGAAGTAACCACTAGTGATGGCGACGTTATGCCTCCATTCATCTTTACACAGCGCCTCAGATTCTACACGGAGGCCAATTCCAAGTGGCTAGAGAAGGTCGTTCTATCCTGGGTTAAGAGGGTGGCTGCTGGAAGACTCTATGTCTGGCAACAGGACTGTGCAACCATATCACACAAGCAGAAGAACCTAGTCATCGTTGTCAGACAATTTCTCCGACCACATCACCGCTTGTCAGACAGTTTCTGCGACCAAATCACCACTTACATTTGGCCACCTATCGCCCCAGACTCCAACGCCTTTGATAATTATGTGTAGGGCGCAGTTGAACCAGTAAAACTCCTTGAAGCACCAAAGATGAACTGAAGGAAAGGATTATGGCAGCATTCATCAAGAGACCGTCCAGGAAATTTGCAGGAGATTCCGAAGTCGTTTGGAGGCCGTGGTTTAAGCCAATGCCGATTTTATTGAATAAATTTACTCTTTAGTATTTCAAGATATTTTGTGTAATTTTGGTAAATGTATATGTTAACATGATATGCCAGTGTTATTTTCAAGGGAAGTTAACTAGCCAAAAGATTTTTTAAATCATATTCTCTTGAAAATATTTTTAATTATGCCAAAAAATATTTTTAAATACTTAAAATGTTGCTTTTTTAAAGACAGCTGCACGCAATCACAGAGAAGTGGAAAGCGAAAGGTGGAAAGACAGAGAAGTGGAAACAGAGAGGTGGAATGAGAAAGGTGGTAAGACCGAAAGGTGGAAAGAGATATGGAAAGAGAGAGGTGGAAAGAGAGGTGTGGAAGAGAAAGGTAGGGAGAGTGGTGGAAAGTAAGAGGCGAGAAGATAGAGAGGTGGAAAGCGAGAGAAGTGGAAATAGAGAGATGAAAAGACAGAGGTGGAAAAGAGAGGTGGAAAGTAACTTAAATCATTATGCGCCCGACGACACCCGATTCAAAAACTTTTAGCATTTTACTACCCGTGACGTGTTGAGTCACTGAAGCTTCAGATTATAAAACACTGAAGTAGCTTTCAACATTAAAAAAATTGTCTCTTTGAAGAAAGTTGAAATAAAAATACTTACCGTGTAAACAAATCGTATTTTTAAATCAGATTCACTTGAAAATATTTTTAAATATGACAAAAAAACATTTTTAAATATTTAAAATATTGTTTGTTTAAAGAAAGCTGAAATTTAAATGAGCACGCATGGAATCACGGGAAGATGGGAAGAGAGAGCAGTGGAAAGAGAGAGAGGTAGAAAGAGAGTGAGGTGGAAAGAAAGAGAGGTGGAAAGAGAGATACAGACGGAAAGAAAGAGTGGTGGAAAGGGAGAGGTGGAAAGAGTGAGAGGTGGAAAGAGTGAGAGGGGGAAAGAGAGAACGGTGGAATAAAAGAGCTGCTGAAAGACAGAGACTTTTTTTTCTTGTATACATGCCATTTCCTTCTCTCCCCCTCTTCCTATATAATACGTTTACATCTTTCTTTTCCCCACTCTCTATATATGAATTCGTGTGCACGGTGGCAAACACACAAGCAAGCAGGCAAGCCATCAAAGTTCACAAAGTTCTAGTATAATAAAGATATTTAGCTGAAGCCATAAAAATGTGTTCAAAATATTTAGATTTCGGCATTAAATAACCCATGAAGGTTGATATACTGCTAAACAAAATCATCCAACCAGCCAATGGTATTTGAACATTGAACGCATCTTTAATGTTTTTTTTTTTACTTGATAAGAAATGTTATAGTAATCGAAAGGAAAGCTGTTTGAATCTCACTGTCGTCAATTCCCCTTGGAGTTAACTTGATAGAATCAGTAAAATTTTAAAAACATTTAAAGTCGTTGTAAATTTTGTTCATTTATGGACTTGATACGAGAGCTCTAATGAGCTCTCCTCTATGGTTTCTTGAACGCATGAATTGAAGGGTTGTACTAGATTGGCAAATAGGACTCATTGTTTTACTGCTAAAATAGTCACATATAAACGTAACTTCTAATTTTTTTCTCCCACGTCTCGCTTTTGGTATTGTCTTCCTGTTTCTTGCTTCCCTACAACTTACGATCTTCAAAAAATTAACTTCAACGCCAACCGTCAAATTATCTCTTTCTGAATCCTGTTCTTTTAGCGTCCTTTCTCCTAATTGATTTTTTCATTCTTTTACACTCTCAGTAACCGCTTGCGTATTAGTGGCATTATAACCTTTCTTGGGGTGCAAAATAATTTAAAATATCCGACTGAAGTTGACATTTTAAATTAGGGAAATATACAGAAAGGTTTCACAGATTCGCTTATATTTTTATAAAAGAGCACTGGAATTTAAAGATAGCAGATCTCATAAAATGGATTTCTGAAAGTGTAAAAACTTTAAAATATTATCATCAGCTTTTAATTCTTTATTAAAATATCAATGATTTCTTTAAATAATCGATTAAATGCATAGGTTTGAAAAGAGTTTTATCAGTTTTGACCTATCCTTTTATATAGCATTATTCTTGTTTATTTCTGTCCAAAACGAAGTAAAATGATGGATACAATTATAATCAACTAGGATGATCGGTTACTATTATAGAAAGCAGTTATCAGATGCTTGAATTTGATACTGCGTCTTTTGCTTTATTTCTGCGATACATGAATCAATTTCATTTAATATTCATGTGTCTGTTGTCAACTGAATTGTGTTTTTTTTACCCTTATGAAGATTAAGATTTAAAAAAAAAGCAACTCGCTCTAATTTTGAACGAGATAAATCCGGTTAACAAGCTTTCTTTAATGTGTGTAATCAGGAAGAAGGATGTTTGCAAAAAGAATGTCAATTGTAATGGTGGAAGAAATTGTTTATAATGTTCTTTCTGTTTCATGATTAATAAAGATGTATGTGCATGGGAAAAATTGTTCTACGTAAAGTTATCATGGGGACATATAATGTAATATTTATTACGTGTGTGCAATTGGTTCCCAGCTTTTACTTCTTTAGTACAATTAGTTATATTTTTTGATCTATGGGAGTAGAAATATTATTACATTAAAATAGAGATACTAAACATGTTTATATTCACATAATATAATTTTAAATGCAAGGATGAACAAGACGGAAATATTGAAGAAAATAACTATTGCACCTCGCGCTTCAGAGTTCAATCGAAGAGAAAACGTATAAATATTTTAACGACGACTATAATTATGAAGTTAAGGAAAAATACTACCAGAGAATCAAAACTATTACAGATTACACTAAGGACCAAGCAAACATTCTTTCTGATTACAAAGTTGCTTTGAGTTAATATACAGAGTCTGAGGCAACTTCAATTGATAATGTTCTTTAATGATAATGGTGAAAAATTCTCTGGTTAAAATATTAAAGTCATAATTAATTAACGCATAATAACGGGTACAAACATTAGGTTGTCGCACATGTAATGTCGCACTTTATAGGAAATGTAGGAAACACTTCTGAAATGTTAAATTACTAACTTATTTAGTTTTCCAATGTACCTCTAAATTCTTGACCCCATCTTTAAAAAAAGTCTCATCCTTTGATGTGATAAACAGTACAAATGCTTCGATTACCTCTTATTGGATAATTTTTAATAGCGTATAAAAGATATAAATGCTTAAATATGTAATAATCAGTAGGAGAGATATCAGCTGAATATGAAGGATGAGGCAAAATTTCAAATAATTCAGGCTATGCAGCTTTACAGTTTCCTCAGAAGAGTTAGGCCGTGCGTTGTCGTGCAGCAAAATTGGACCATCGGTATTCAAAAGTCTAGGATGATTTTCGTGCATTTTTAGGCAAGGATGAATAATGTATAAGTCTTTGAATAATCGCCATACAGTAACTATTATGATTTAATGTGCAGTGGACGTTTTGGGTGTTGTTTTCGTGATCCCCTTGCATCTAACCACTGGCTTACTCTCTTAATGAGAGTATCCATTTCTCATAGCATGTAATGTCAAAATGATTCTTTTCTCTGTTTGTACTTATACTATAACATTGCTGGACATTGTTTCATTTTAATTATTTTCATTGGGCTTATGATTAACAATATATTGAAATAAAAATTGTCAGGAATAAATCAAGATATTTTTATATACTAAGAAGTTTATACTTCGATAGACGACCAGATAAACAACCAACCAAAAAATTGTCATTTCGTGTGTGACAACTTTCTACAACCGTAGAAAATGTTTTCTTTGTCTTTCTATGAATTCAGCAAAATTCCCGGAAGTTTTCGGATTCCTGCATGATAAAATCACTCTTACTATATCGCAAGAAATTTGTCAATGGCATTTGAACATCGAACGCGTCTTTAATATTTTGACTAGTTAACAAATGTTGGATTGCTTGAAAGAAATAAGTAATCGATGGTACCAAATATGATAAACGAGGAAGAATTTCTTACACGTATTCTATGATGGAGATTTCAGCTGATAAAGCAAGATATGAAGAAGCGTTGTTCGAATCACATGATAGCAAATTTGTCCTGGAATTAATTTTCTTGATAGAATCAATGAAATTATGAAACTATTTAAAGTGGTTTTAAATTTTGTTCCTTTACGTATTTCATACGGGAGAATTTATAAAAGAAATGGCAATAAAGCATTCAGGCCTGATAATTATTTATATGTTTTCTAAAAAATATAATTTAATGAGATAACACAAATAGTCAGGAGATATTATGAAAGAAATATATTTTAAAAATAAAACCTTAACAGTATTGCAAAACCGATTTCTTTTATATAAACTCATTTTTCTATCTATTTTATCGCTGTAAATATTTGTGGCTTAAGTCAATTCCCTGCAATACAAATACAGAAGAACGTGTACCTGATTTTATAAAATTCGCAAAAGGGTTCGAGAAAGTCAGCCACAAATATCTGTTAGTGCTACTCAGCAATATTCAGGAGCGGGATTAGAATAATCAAACATCTCTACTGCCAGCAAACCGCCTGCATATGGATAAAAAAAATGGTTTCAGCAGATGTACAAAAATAGAAAGGGGTGTAAGGCAAGGATGTGTCTTCGCACCGGATTTATACAACCTATACAGCGAGGCAATTCTGAGAGAACTGGAAATTCTACCTGGATTCGTCACTGGCGGACAAAATCTTAACAGTATAAGATATGCAATGACACAGTTCTGATAGCAGACACGGAAAACAAACTACAAAGCATCTTACAGAAGATAGCGAAGGATAGCTTGAATAAGGGACTAACCATAAACTACAAGAAGACAGAATGCATGGTCACCAACAAAAAATGAGCCCCAAATGCGGTTTACAAATCGGGAACGCTAAAATCAGGCAGATACAGAAATTTAACTATCTGGGAAGTGTTCTCACAAAGGACGCAAAGAACGATACTGTTATAGTGGAACGCACCTATTCTATAGTTAATAGACTCTCCCTCCTATAACAAGTAGGAGTAGTAAGAGTAACGAGTCAGTCGGTGAGTCAGTCGATGTCGAACGACAGTTAGTCGAATACTAAAGTATCAGCGTCCACAACTAGATTACTCTGCGTTATACCTATTATATCAAGTTCCTAACGTTTTGTACGTCGAACGTATTTTAGGACCGACTTAGTACAAATACAAGCCTCCACTGCGAAATAACTCCACAAGAGATACTGAGACCCGAAGAAGTATTGGGATGGCCAAAGACGCATTGCAAAAGCTAGGCAGAGTATTACGAGACAGGAAAGTTTCAGTAGAAACAAAGAAAATATTACTGACCTGCTATGTGATATTTGTCCTCCTGTATGGCAGCGAAAACTTGACCATCTTCTCAAAGATGAAGAAGAGACTCAAAGCAATAGCAATGGGATTCTACAGAAGGATGCTAAGGAAGCAATAGTTCAAACATGTAAGTACCGACATGTTGTGGAGAGAATGGAAACAAGGAGGAAACTTATGCATAACATCAGGAGGAAGTAACTGGAATTTCTGGTAAGTAAAGAGAAAGGAGGGCTTGGAAAATCTGATATTCACAGGACGGATAGAGAGAATGAGGGACAGGGGAGACAACTCGTAACAACTTAATGCGCATCAGTAAGTGGATAGCAGAAGAGGGTCTGAGAGAAATAACAAAAAAGACAGAACTTATTAAGAACTACAAGGTACAAGAAAGGTTGGAGGGGCTATGATTGTCTACGTCCTGAAGGGACACGGCACAGAAAAGAAGAAAGAAGTCAATTCCAAAGAAATTCGACGGAATTCAATCCTGTTTGATTATAGTATATAAGATATTCCATAGTGACACACTTTCTGGACAGGGAGACATATACATACACTTTTTAAAAGTTGACGTAAGAAATATGAAGTCTCTTGAGATGCATTAGCTGAAATGAAATTAGAAATCTTTTAAAGAAATTACCCGTATGAGTTTAGCTTTGGAAGGCATATGCGTAATATACATAACTCATTTCTTTGAAAATTCTCTCGTACTTAACTGTCTAAAACATATTCTGCAAAACAGGCGTTGCTTTTTACTGGGTAAATGTTACATTTTTATATATCACGGCCATATCTATAATTTGACGCGCCAAAATCTTTACTTTGAGGTCTCTATCTTCTACTATGTGCCGAGTCCTTTCAAGGCATATGCGTTCATGGTACTCCACAACTACCTATCCATTTTGGCTTTTAGCAGTTTCTACTTATTGCTAATGACCCCGTTCCGTCATCAATTCACACAAGCTCGGCAGGCAAGTTTGTCGTTGACTTCTATTTCTCATACACTGAATATGCTCCGTGAGGGTTAAGTTTTCCACGCCCTCCTTCTTCGTTATGTTCTTAAGGAATTTCAGATGTCTTTATCTGATTCATGATAAGTGTTCTTTATGTTGCCATTTTCTTTCTTGTTGCTTACTCGCACCATCCATCGAGTTTTCATTTTCCTTTGTAGAACCACATTTCTGTTAGTTCTAGTTTTCTTGTCATGCGGGGAGTGATTGGTCAGCATTCACTGCCGTAAAAGAGTATCTATAACACATAGCAATCCAACAGACCGCTGGATTTCTATATGTTTCTGTAGTAGAGACTTTCTAGAGTAGAGATTGAAATCGTCAGCCAAGTTCGAGAATATATGTGTTATGGTTTTCTATACTACAGGCCTACTCATGGTGCAACCAAAACAAAACTAGATTTAAGTTTATTTCAAAATGGTTGGATTTAAAAAAAAATTTCGAACTAAGATAAAAGTTAAAAAACATTCTTAATAAATGACTTTTTTAAAATTAAAACTGTAGTATAAAAATATATTTGCTTTTGCATTAATTTTTAATACCGAATTATATTATTCATCATACTTTTAAAATACATTTTCGAAAGAAAAGCAAAAATTACCCAAAGAAATTATATTTATCATCAATATAGTTATTGTTTTAAATGTAAATACGATAGAGGAAAATATAAAATTAGAATTATTTAACAAATTATTAATTTTTTAAAATAAATTTTGTCATGTCAAAACAGAATCGTGTAAACTGGGAAATTTTTAACACGGATTTTTGTTGTAGGCAGTAGAAAAGTACCTATTAAAAATAAACAACACGAGGCATTATTAAATTTAACTTATTTGAGAGAGCCTTTGTAACATTTTAAAGAAGAAAGACTAGAAAATATTGGTTTAATAAATTACTTTCAAAACAAGTAAATTTATACATTTGTTGTCTGAAGTAAACTACCCATAATGCTGTTCAAATATCTTCAAGAGTTCTTTTATTTTACGATTTAAAAAGTTACATTATATTATAAGGAATGTGATAAAACCATAATAAAGATTTACCTGTTAAAAACAGAAACAGATAGTACGCAAAAATGAAAGCTTAATATTAGTATATTATTGTTATGTATTATATTTCAAAGAATATTGAATTAACTTTAAGGGAAAAATGTTGAATAAAATCCAAGATTCTTGAATCTGATTTTTAATGAATTTTACAAGTTTTTTTTCAATAAGCAGGAAATAATGCAGAAACTCCTAAAGAAATTAAATAAATAAATCTTATACGTGCTTCAATTAAATATGCTAATATAATTCCTTGTGTAAAAGGAAACATTTTACTTGAATATGTAAAGTTGACTGCAAGAGAAAACCCGAAAACGGAGCCAAAACCAAAATTAAAATGCATTTTTCCTCGTCGAACAAGACTTTGAAATAAAACTCCAGTTCTGACTCTTAGTTGCCCATGAGTAGCCCCGTAGTATTGAATGTCATGGTATGTGTACTCTCTTCTTAGAAACATTTGCCGCTCTTTAAAGAATTTAGCTGAATGTATGACTTCGCCTGGGAAAATTTCTCTTATGCAGAAAGGAGTAGTTGAAATTTTAAAATAGTTTTCAAAAGTTTTCACTTTTCTGGTATTTACAAACTTGCCTGCTGACATGCCAATACCCTCAAGCATGTGTAGATATATATTCAGCTTTATATATATGCATATATATGCGCTGACATGAAATAACGCCTTTGTGACTGGGAACCTATCTGGCCTACGCTTTTATAAATGTACTCAACTTGCTTATTTATTTGGTATCTATGTTTGTTTTCGATTATAAGAATATTTCTTATTTTTATAGATTTTTATGAGCTTGCCTTTAGGTGAGCTTTTGTATAAGTCTTATCTGTCAATGTATTAGCGTTTCTATACTAAGGTAATATTACACTATTCTATGTTTATGTGGATATAGTTGCTCATGCACGTGTGCATTTCTGTAGAGCAGTGTGCAGTATATTGTGCATCGTGCAAAGTGTTAGGTTTTCATTTTTTTTTCTTTTTCATTTCAATGATCCTTCATTCACATCCGGCGTCTCCATCTTGAAGGTCTCTAAATTCCATGAAAGTCTCCCTTACAAGGAAATGTGATGCGATGAAAAAAAAAATATATATATATATATATATATATATATATATATATATATATATATATATATATATATATATGACGTAATTTATACTTGTTTATTTGTACCGAACAGTAAAGGCTGAGATCAAAGTGTATTAAATATTTGGAAAGCTATGGCTCGGCGTCTTTTTCTCCTTCATTAGCTGTCTTCTTGTATGCTTGTGGGCAACAACTGAATTGAAGATATCTCAATATAAAATGTTAAACCAACACGAGCATAGGGTACTGAATGGGAAGGCTCATACTAGTTGATATTTAAACCATTAACTTTTATTTCGATCGAAAGACTGTATACAACGCTTATACCCAACTTTATTGAAGAGTTATTCAGGGGATCTTTATTTTAAGATTATGATTTCCTTCGTTAAAATTTTCTTAAAATATGCTGATTTTCTGAAGATAAATGTTTATTAAACTATTTCTTCACGTAAACTGAGATCTATATATTTACAAAATAAACTTACATACATACCTACATACATAATAATAATATCTGGCCACTCGTATTCGAGGATACCCGTCTACTAATTTAGACGCTCACTCAGGCACATTTGTGTTTGTTCAAATCCACAGGGCCCACCTGTGGCTTAGTTATCTAGCGTGATCAACAATCTGAACGGGGCCAGCACACTCACACCCTCAATCACGATGAACTGTGACTTCGTGCTAGCAGCTATCGATGGGCCCACAAATGTTCCGTATACCTAATTTCACTCACAAGGCTTGGTTCAACCTGTTTTATGGTTTTTCAGGCACTTTCTAAAGGTATCGCTCGTTGGGTTTCTCCAGACCGATAACATCAGGAAGTCTCCTTTCTGACAAATCAAAAATGAGATTCGAACCCGGGTCTCATGTTTAGAAAGCGAACGTTCTAACCACTGGATCACGCGCCCATAAATGCATGCATACATACACGCACAAACACACATAATTTATTCTAAAATTATAACATTAATATGATATAAAATCAATACAAAAATAGCCATTTTGTTTCAACACTTCCGGTGTATTATCAAGCGATGGAGTTGAATGTAGAATAAAGGGTTTTAAAAGGTTCAAATCAAACACCCCCCGCAAGGGGAAACGCTGTTACATAAGCTGCAATGAACAATCAAAATACAAGTATATGAGAATTTAAAAGACTTGACAACGAACACCAGAAGTGTTGAAACAAAATGGCTATTTTTATAGTGATTTTATAACATATTTATTATATTTAATTATATTCGCTCTACTCTGTACCGAGCAAACTTTTATGAATAAATATATTTGGCTATTGAAATTTATTCCTTATACTTCCGTATACAACAATCCTATACTTGATATATATATATATATATATATATATATATATATATATATATATATATATATATATATATGTGTGTGTGTGTGTGTGTGTGTTTTATTCATACACACACACACACACACATATATATATATACTTACACATATATGTATCTTACTTATTATAAAACGCAGATTGTGTGTGTGTGCGTGTGTGTGTCTGTACGTTTATATATTGGATCGGATTTCCTACATTTTTCAACCGATTTCAACAAAACTTCACAGGACTACGTAAAATTACCTTGCGGTGGTTCTGACAGCGGCAATTATTGGGAAAACAATTGTTTTTGCACGAAATCAATTTGAAAACACGATTAAGAGGCATTAATTAAGACACCTCATATCAAGTTATACTTATTAATATCGAGTTATACTTATTATAAAACCCAGGTTGTTTGTTTGTTTGTGTGTGTGTGTGTGTGTGTGTGTGTGTGTGTGTGTGTGTGTGTGTGTATTCGTTTATATATGGGATCGGATTTCCTACATTTTTCAACTGATTTCAACAAAACTCCACTTTTTTTGGCAGGTAGTGTTTCTTATTGTCTTGCACACTTTTTCTTTATTTTTACATTCAGAATGCTTTAAAAATTCCATTTACAAGACAATTGTTTATAATAAAATTCTATTCAATCGGTAGACTCATAACGATTGAAAACAATGTTTTTGTTTGAGTTTGGGTTTGACCAATTCGTAAAAAAAAAAAAAAAAAAAACTAATTAAGACGTTTATGTCCATTAACCTTAAACAATAATCTTTGTCAATTTTATTTTTCAGTCTTTATGACGGTTGATACTTGATCTATCTCTTACTGTTACATCCCCGGGCAACGCTGGGCTCTACTGCTAGTATATATATATAATTACATATATATATATATATATATATATATATATATATATATATATATATATATATATATAATATACAAAAATTTTATGTGTGTGAGTGCGTGTGTGTCTGTATGTATATTCGTATGTTTAAATATATTTTATATCAAAACATATTGTCAGATCAAATATTAAAAATGGCTTTAAGCGAATTAACCCTGTAGGTCTTGATGGGGACTATCTTTTGTCGGATCCCGTAGACTGGTGCTACACATTCACACGACATTATTTTATCAAATAGCAAAAACATATCGCTTGATGAATTTAATTCGAACCGACAATAGTTTGGACAATAAATATGACTTATTTCCGCTTATATTATGGTTAATAAGGTATGCAGACAGGAAAAAGTGCTAATATAAATTTCATGTACCTGTTATGCATTCTGCACATTGAGAATGAATAATGTGGGAATAAAACTGCGTGCTATAAAAGAATAAAGTTAGTCGAAGTACAAAA
>CAHIKZ030000014.1:2647500-2655000 GCA_903632075.3 Acanthosepion pharaonis | reverse complement strand
GCTAATATATTTGGTTGATAGATCAACCAAATATATATATATATATATATATATATATATATATATATATATATATATATATATATATATATATGTGTGTGTGTGTGTGTGTGTGTGTGTGTGTGTGTGTGTGTGTATAGGTGTAGTTTGTGCGTGGCATGTCTATATTCACGTATTCTAATGTTTTTTCACATCCTGAAAAATGTCATATATTTCCACTGTAAATCAATTAACTTCCTGTCTAAGGAGGCAAAATATTTTTATTTTAGTTTTGTGATCATGTTTAATGTAATTAACATCAATTTAATAAAATACATGTCCTCACACACACACACACACACACACACACACACACACACACACATATATATATATATATATATATATATATATATATATATATATATATAATTGCATATGCAAACATTCGGACATAAGTTGCTTTCATTGTGAAATGGTTTGATAATTTGATTCCCTTATGTGTGCATTCATACGGCAAAAGTAAAAAGGAAAATGACTTTTTGACTCAAATAAAAAAATATGGTGAAAGACAAAATGTATTCTAGAGAAACTCATCCGGTCGAGCTAATCGCTTGAAAATCAATGCCAAATTGTGCAATTTTTGCGTTTAACAACTCGAGACGTATTCGATGACGAATTCCAAAAAAAGGCGCAATTATCACGAGACTTTCAGTAATATCTGGCCAAATGAGAATAGAATCTTTTCCATTTTAATCAAATGGAAGAGATGCTAGGCGGACACACAGACAGAATCCTATAAGAAAGAAAAACTTTCTCTCACTCTCTCTTTTTTTTTTTTTTTTACTGCAGGTTCTGGCTGTAGCAGCATTCTATACACCCAGCATTATCTGTAGCAAGAGAACCCAGCCGAACGATTCGAGAAAAGAAAAAAAAAGATTAAAAAAAATAAACGGAAGTTGCACATTTTTTTTGCATTTCTCCTTTTCGTAACGAAAGTTTTGCCAAAGTTACATACTTTCCATAAAAGTTTTAATCGATCGCGCTATAAAAGATAAAAGTCCTCGTTGTATTTATGGCTCCATATTTTTCTTGCGAGACTATAGGAAATAAATCGGTTTCGGGCGGGAATATTCTCACCTGGAGAGCTGGTGGGTTGGGATATATTTCTCTATTTAATTCCACAATAGATTTTTTTTTCAAACTCGAAGGCAGCAGCTCACTCGGAAAGCCAATATTTATATCTTTACTTGACTGATAATTAATTTATTATTCTTTGTCTTAGGTTTTCCGATGGATAATAAAACTATGAATGTATATATATATAATTCTGTATTTGGGCAGCTGTAACTTTTTTTATATAAGTTTCATTAAATACGAATCACAAGATACTGCGATTAATCTCTGTATTCAATTTTCTTGTGTTCGTATAAGTTTTTTTTTCTTTTTTGGACATAAATCTGTAATAACTACTCGAAGTTTTTATATATCCGAACGCTTTCCGCTTTCCGCGATTCTGTTAGCAATTATGAAGGATGTGTTTTTTTTTTGTTTAACTGAATGAGAAGATTTTTTTAATGTTCGTTGTTTTACCTTTTCAAAACACGGTTAGCACATCGTGGCAGTGTTCTTAGTAGATCATCGACATGCAAAAAGAAGATTTAAAATAATTGAAGCATTAACAATAAAAAGAAATACACTAAAACTCTATAACATCAACTGACCGTGTTTGGAAAATAAATAAAAAAATCCATCGCTCTACATACATATCTAAAACTCTACACATACAATTAGAAATTTTAATAAATCCTTGGTAATAGATAATAGAATAGCCGAAAGCGCTTAAATATACAGAACATTCGAACAGTTTTTACAGATTTTATGTCCAGAAAAGCAAACACAAAAACAACTGAATAAAAAGCTTAATCGGAATACCTTGCAAATCATCTTTTGTGAAATTTGTGTATATATATATATATATATATATATATATATATATATATATATATATATATATATATATATATATTATTCCTATATATATATGTATATATATATATATATATGTATATATATATATATATATATATATATATATGTATATATATATATATATATATATATATATATATATATATATATATATATATATATATATATATATATATATATATATATATACATATGTATGAATCTATTTACACACACACATATATATATATATATATATATATATATATATATATATATTATATTAAACATAGAAGAACAGTAAGATATGTAATCAGGTGTTCTTATTGATATTTTTATTTTTAAAAACTGTGATCAATGTAAATTTTACACAGCATAAATATTATAAATTTTAAAAAAATCTGATTTAAAATCTTAAATCATTTAATTTATATATATATATTATATAAATATATATATCGGGATATATATATATATACACACACACACGTCAAGGCAAATGATTTAGTGTACATAAGAATACAATTTACATAACCTTGCCTGAAAATCAATTAAATTTAATCAGTTGTTTTCATAATTTTATACATAAATTGAACAAAAATGTTTTTAAAAAACTCATTCAGGACGTGGCTCTCCACATCTTCCTTTATTTTGTCACATTTAGTAACTTTAAATTTTGCCATTCGCTTTTTCCTTGTTTTTCATTCATTCACTTAAATTCTTTAAATATATTATTCGTTTCTCTTAACTTCAATATACCCTGTGAATATTATATTCTCCAAGCCGTCTCTCCTCATGTGCTCTTTTCTGATTGCATGCATGGATTTTCTTGGACTTCTCATTGCTCACATGTTTGTCCATGTCATTCATATCATTTTTTCGGTTGAACTATATTTATATCTCTTCGTGGTGTTCTTCGCATTCATCAACATTAAACATGTCACTAGTTTCAAATCATTTCTTCAGCTGAGAAGTAATTTTCAAGCGTTAACTGCTATATCAAAGATATGAAATAGTCGCACAGAACACTTTTCTGTTTCAAAAAATTTTCCTCTCAGTAACAACTTTGTTTAGTTTCTGAAAGGTATATTTCGCGAATCCCTTGCACTTTCGTATTTACTTGAAATATCATTTGACGATTGATATTACCCTACTCATACAGTTAAATGTTTGCAACTGCTTGATGTTGACTTCACCATCACATCGCGTACACTTGAGAATGCTTCTTTTGCAGTCAACTGTGACTTTCTCTTTTTAAAAGATACTACGTATATATAAAAGTGCTATTCGATTTTGGACATCGACAAAATATTTAATTACGATATTAATATTTTTCGGCCTTCGTGTTTCTTTTTCTTTTCTTTTTTAATTTCTATTTCCTGCTTTTCAGTTCGTTGGATGTCCTCCTCTATAGTTCATGTTTTGAAAAACTCTGGAGAACATTCTGACCCCTCTGAATATCACACTATTTATCTCAGACAGCTTTGGGGCGAAGTATTCGAGGCTTTAATCAATGCTGAAGTGTTTTAGCAACTTATCTCTCACGAACTACTCTCTGACAAACAATATGGCTTCCGTTTTGCCAGGCTTACCGCTGATGTACTAACAGCCATCACTAAATATGTATATAAAGCTCTTGATAATAATAGCGAAGCTCGAGCTGTGGCTCTAGTTATCACAGAAATGTTTGACGGGGTTTGGCACGTTGGTCTTCTACGTAAGCTCGGTATTACAGGACGATCGTTTGATTTATTCCAATCATTCCTATCAATTCAGGAAATGAGGGTTGCTTTGAACGGACCCGCTTCGACATCCTTTCACACGAACGCGGGTGCCTCCACCACGCTCTATCCTGTGTCTTATGTCGTTTCTAATCTTCATCAATGATCTTCCTGATGTCAACAATTCTCAAGCAGACATTTATGCTGGTGATATTAACATTTAATTCTGTCTCAAGAGTAAGTCACCCAGAGCTGGCAAAGTTAACCTGGCCGCTGCTTTTTAAAAAGATTTCCAATCTGTGGTTAACTGGAGCGGGAAATGACTCGTAAATTTTAATGACTCCAAAACAAAACGGCTCTCATTTATTCACCATAGAAATTTTTTCTTGCCTGCCATCACCATAGCTGACGCTGGACTCATGGAGAGTAACATACTGCACCTTCTAGGCCTCATGTTTTCAACTGATATGACGTGGAACGACTACATCAAGTCAACAGCTGCATCTACCGTCAAGAATGTTGCATTATTGTGCCGTGCAAGAAGGTTTTGTTCTCGTCCATCTTACGCATTTACAAATCTACCATTCGATCGTGCATTGAATACTTTTGCGAGATCTGGTCTGGGGCTCCTGCTATTTATCTCGGGGTTCTTGAAAAAATCCAAAGAAGGATCTGTAATGTAATCAAACCTGACTTTAGTATCTCGATTCCAGTCACTTGGCGTGGTTTCCCTTTTCTACAAATATTTTCATGGTAACTGCTCTGACGAGCGTTTTACACTGTTGCAGCTACTCTGTGAGTGCTACTAGATTGGCATTTAGGTTCCACTCTTTTAGTGTTGAATTAGTTAAATATAATCCCCACTTCTAATCCAACAGTATCTTTTTTCGCATTTCCGTCTGTAGAACTTCCTTCTGTTTTCCTTCTTCCTGATAACTACAATCTTTAAAAGATCAAATCCAACGTCAATCTCCCTCTTTTGACTTCTTGAACCAAGTTTAGCTTTGATCCTTTCCTTGGTCCACCTATATCCAATCTTTTTCGCCTAGATTCATTCTCTGCAATCCCCTGCATACAAGTAGCATTCCCGCCTTGTATGGAGTGAAATGATTAAAAAAAAAAAAAAACAGATTTCATTTGCTTCAAGTATCTTCCTCATCTATGAGGAGATTGTCCAGCATGTACTGCCATATAATAAGATTGATATAAGTAACACTGAAATGCGGAGAACCCTGTGATAGCCAAAGCTCTAATCCAAATGCCAAGAAAAGCATTAAGAAACGTAAACCCACATTTACGCTCTTAAATAAAAACAATTTAAAGAGTTGTATTAAAAAGGAAATAATTCTGTTCACATAAATTTAGTGACGTAATATATTTACCAACAAGGACATATATAATTGGTATTTGAGTTTTTGTGAATTTTTTGGTGGGGTCAGTATTTTAATTTTAATTTATGCAAGTATGTACATATAAGCAGATAAGATATATAATTCTTGGAAAAGTAAGGTATCATTGTGTTGATATAGAGATAGATAAATTGATTCCTCCATAATTGATTCTGATAAAAAGACCTTCAGCCTTGTGGATAACTTTGGTCGACCTTTAAGACCGTAATTTTTATATTAGTCTAAAATCTAGATATAATCAATGGATATTTATAGATACAGAAAGTACACAGATATCGCCCCTGGAAAAAAAAGCAACGTATGCGCAGAACAAATAAGACCATGGTACTAGATGCCTGTAAATATAAACATACATAACATAGAAAGAAAGTGCATGACAACCATTCCCATTAATTGAAATATTTTACTTACATGTTTTCAAGATATTAAAACTGAGGATATGGCGACATGCATTTGTCGATTACGGTAGATTTTGATCCAGGCTCTTGATCAATCTGCCATATTTGACCTCTCGGAAAGCACGCAGTTATATAAATCATGTACATACGTGTGAGTATCAAAGAACTGCAAATGAGTTTGCATGTTAATTTAACGTCGTCATGTTTATCATTGTTTATTTTCTCCTTTGCCTCGTTTATGTTTGTGATATCGTAAACGTGCGAAAAAGACCACGAAACCGGTGAATATGCAGGTATTTCACGACATCCTGTGCATCATCGGGTACAAATTTATCTGTGATTCCTCATCTGATTTCAAATTAAAAAAAAAAGAAAGCGAAAAAACAATTTTTTTTCTGTTAACTCATTAACATTCTTCAATTAGAAATTCGTTTTCGATTCCGTTTAATCTCAACGGAATCATTACCAACTCGAAAGACAAAGAATAAATTCTACTCTAACAAGGCAATGAACGAAAGTACACTTTGTTTTACAAAATACGAATTCATTAAATAAAATTTCTGTCTCGTGCATGTTTAGATTTGAGCAAATTTAAATCTATATTTGAAAAGATCTTCTATTCAAAGAGATTATTATACATACGTTTTATCAATGTAGGCAGTTAATCATATTAAAGTGTAAAAAAGCTAATATATTTTGAGAATATGTTGTATCCTTAAAGAGGTTTCAAGCAGACAAAGGGAGCACTCGAGTTGAAGGAACAGCAACACGGACGTAGGTGAAAGAAAGATATATTTATTGTGAAAGAAAATACACTACTGAATACAGGGAATCGGTTAGCAGGCTAGCACTTCCCAAAGCCAGTCTCAGGTATATCTTGTGCACATTATATATATTTACTGATATAGACAGTTCACAATAGGCAATAGGGAGAGTGGAACATACCATAACAAAATATATATTAGGAAAACATATATTCTTTTATTTTTATTTGACAAGTGATTTTGGGACGTTAGCAATTATACCTCTTCAAATTTACTATCGTTTGTAGCCAGTACTAATGTTTATATCTTTGCTATACTTCCGATGCCCTGTTTTGACATTCATTTAATCAAGCTCGTTAAGTAAGCCACTCGCGGATCACTTTTACTTTCAGTATGTTTAGTGAGAGTCAAACTCGCTGAGCCCACTTTCCTTGTTATATTTTCCAGAAATCTCAAGTATCTTTTCCTAATTCTATCTAAAAATATTCTTTTTGTATCCATTTTGTTTAAAAACGTGTTGCTCTTATGTTCCCTCCACTGAATTCTAAGCATCATTCTATGGAAGCATATTTCTGTGGCTATATGAGACAATTGTCCAGTGTACACTGACACAGAACACCATTGATATTACATAAAAGTTCAATACACTTTTCGTTGTTTCTTAATGTGTAATAAACACATGCACACACCTACACATACCCATACAATCACATACACACATACAGTGTGTGATGCGTATATTGTCGCCATTTTATATATTTAATTTCGCGCATGCGCGTTGTTTCGTTTTGATTTTGTCGACTGCGCAGTATAGTAGGTCAGTTGGGCACCGTCTGTGAGAAAAAGAGCACCATGACACAATTCACTCTGCTAAAAATTTGGAAACAGCATGCTGAACTCACTGTTTGAAATTCGAACATTTCAGGGTGATTGCCTGTCAGTTTGGAGACAGCGCAGAGGATTCGGAAAGAGTTGGAATAATTTAATGGTGATTACGAAGGTTCTTGGAGTTATTTATAGGAATGGCGACGTTATGTCTCCATTCTGACTCAACACGGTCTACATTGAAGGAACTGACGAAGTAGTGCTGCCCTGGATGAAGTGGGTGGCTGCTAGAAGACCCTATGTCTGACAACATGGCTCTTCACCACGCCACACAAGCAAGAGTAAACAGTGTTGACTGTCATTCAATTTCTCCAACCATATCACCATTACATCTGGCCCCCTAACACCCCAGATTACAACCCCTTTGATTATT
>CAHIKZ030000014.1:2632500-2642500 GCA_903632075.3 Acanthosepion pharaonis | reverse complement strand
GTTGATCGTCTGTATGTGCCCAGATCCGAAAGAGGCAGAGGATTAGTTCAACTAGAACTGTCCTACAAAACTACAACAATTGGCCTCCAAAGATATTTGGAAACTACAGAAGACTGGATGATGGTATGCGTGAAGGAACATGAAAGTAGTAAGCGTCTTTACTCCGTAATGAAAGAAACCAACAAATTCAAAATGGAGTTTCAAATGGACGTAGAGATGCAACTACAGCACAATACATCAGCTGAAACTGCAAAATACCTAAAAAAAAAAAAGACAGCAAAGACGAATGCAACCGACCAGATACAGAAGCGATGGCAAGATAAACCGCTTCATGGCCAAGACTCAGCCCGTACCAAACAAGCTGACGTAGACAAAACCCGTACCCATCAGTGGCTATGTAGTGCAGGGTTGAAAGCGGAAACTGAAGGTTTAATCCTTGCTGCGCAGGACCAATGCTTGCTAACTAGGAAATATCAAGCACATATACTAAAATATTGTGTTAGCCCAAAATGCAGATTCTGTGATAAATATCCAGAAACGATTGATCATCTTGTATCAGGTTGCACGGTGTTGGCACCCACTGAATATAAAACCCGACATGACAGAGTGGGCCAATATCTGCACTGGAAAATCTGCAACTTCTACGGGAAGGAAACTGAAAGTAACTGGTATGAACACCACCCACACCCGGTTACGGAGATAGGACCTGTTACAATTCTATGGGACTACACAATACACACTGACAGAACAATCAAGGCCAACCGGCCAGATATTGTTATTAAAGACCACAAACAAAAACGGTGCCTCCTTATTGACATGGCAGTCTCTGCTGACTGCAGTGTATCTTTGATGATATTCAAAAAGTTGTCAAAATACAAGGACCTTGAAATAGAAATCTCGAAAATGTGGCATATGGGAACATCAACAATCCCTGTTGTAGTTGGAGCCCTAGGACTGGTTGGAAAAGATTACAGTAGACTAATTGAAGGGATTCCTGGAAGTCCATGCCTCAAGGAGATACAAAAAATTGTTCTGACAAGTACAGCCCACACCTTACGAAGGGCTTTATCTATGTAATTTAATTTTTTTTTTTTGTCAGTGGAAAGTGTCATGACGCCATTTCTAACCTTAGGTCTCTCGGCGGGACCCGGAAAGAAATGTGTAAACCCCAGAAATCAAAGATAATAATAAAAATAATAATAATATGACCAGCGTCACGGTAATTGTTTATTTTATATAACGATAAACAAAACTTGATCATAGTATGGGCCATAATTTACGTACATTCACTTACGTGCTAATACCATTACGAAAGGTATGAGCCCTCTTCTCCTCCCAGCTATGGGTTAACAGCTGGACACACGGGGTTGGTAACTGGTCTTGGAGAAGAACAACCCCAAATTAAAAACCAGCGTTGAGTCTTCGTGCCACAAGATCTCTAAACGACTCAACGCTGGTTGAGACAAGTATTCGGTAGTATATGTTGAAACAAGTATTCGGACCTTCAAAAAGTGTGGTTGGTTCTGTACAAACCCGACACCACCATAATCAAATCATCTGTGCTTCTGTCTATGCTGTCTGTTCCTTCGAACTGAGCTGTTTGGCCCCATATGTTATATAGGGCAGGAGCGTTCACCATATATATATATATATATATATATATATATATATATATATATATATATATATATATATATAACCACATAGGCGTTAGGCTAAAAAGAACCCCAAGGTAAAATCTCAAATTCTAGTCGAAAATTAGTTAGATATTAAAGAAAAATAAATAAATAAATAAAAATAGAAAGTTAATCCAATGCTTTCGACTTGCGACCATCGGATTAACTTTCTATTTTTATTTATCAGAAATCCCCTCCTCTTCTCTTCACAAATTCTTTCCCTCTTTACCTACTCTTCCACCCACAAACCAAGGGCCCGTGAACTTTGAAGTGACCCGACGCAAAAATGACCTGGTTCCAAAATTTCGCAGCTATCAGACGTTTGACCATAAGTGAATTCCAGGCACCACCAGGATCTCCTGCTGCGATTCATGTGATCAGAACATACTAAGCGTGGATTGAACTTTTGGCTATCACACAAACAATGCGGGATTTGCGCCCCATCCCCCTGCGTACCCGGTCAAGGACGAAGGGAACCCACGTGACTGTCTTTGGGGATGGCAAAAATCTAAAGAAAGATTTTCAGTTTCCCATCTGACCAGCGGCAGTTGAACGTCGCTGGGCAATAGCGTCCCGATTCCAAAATAGACTGCCCACTGTGATGAAGATGACAGCAAAGTCTGTCAACTAGGGATGAAAGGACTGCTATGAAACTGAATCAACACAACGAAACGCCTGTACGAAATGCTGTGGACCCCCGAACACTTGCGAAAGAAAAGGAATCCAGGAAAATCGCCGGCCGGCCAAAATATAATTTTAGCATAAGAAGTCTTGCTTTGTGTGAAAATGTCGACTCGACTGACAGATAAGTTGATTCTCTTGGCTTGATCTTTTTTTTATATATGTATGTATTCGCTCGCGCCCTCTGTTCTTTAATGGTCCCCTTCCCCTTTGTTAAATGGTTGTTCTTTTTTTTCTTTCTTTATTTCTTTATATATATTTATAAATAAATGTTTTATTTTGAAATCCATCGTCTTGTGTCTGTTCTTTGTTGATTCCATTGTGTCTCTTCCATTTCTGAGTGAAGACCGAGAAAAGATCCCACGTTTTCCTTTTATTTTTAACCCGTGGTTCATCTATATGCTAAAAGTTCGTAACACAACAGTTTTTCAATAGTTTTTGAAAAACTTAGATGCTATACTTTCTCAGGCATTCTTCAAGCACTGACAAAGCTCACTCTAACTCTAACTTCGAACACTCCTATCCAATGCATCCCATACTAATTCAATGGATGAGAGGTCAGGAGATTAAGATGGCCAAGACATAATTTCCAGAAGGTTCTTTTTTTGACTAGAGGTAATTTTAATATGATTTAGAAGAGGGTTATGGATGATTGTTTTATTGAAGGGTTAATTTTTTCTAATTATGCTTCAATCAGATGCTATAGTCTGTCTTTGCAAAATCAAATGATATAATTCTTTTTTCATGGCTCCCTTGACCTGAATCAAATCTTCAGCCCTTATGGTAATCACTAAGTTTCTGAGGTGTTAATGGTGAAAACAAAATATAACGTTTCTCATGCAAAACATACGTAATTTAGCAAATGTATTGTGTACAGACGAATCTAAATTTGAACTTTTTGGTAATAACAGAAGCTTGGGCAGTGTGATTAGTGGAATACTATCTTTTACTTTAAAATAAATAGTAATATCTAATTATTTTTTTTTTTAAAGAAATGCATTGTTTACAAGCAAACGTTTTGCTTGCAAAACGCTATTTTTTTGGTGGCTACTCGTATTTGAATAAATGCTCCGTTTATTTAATAAAAATATATTTATTTACTTTCGTCTGCCGGCCTGAATATTCAAGAAATTTTATTAAAGCACGGTAGATTCGAAACTGCGACTCCCTGAGCAAAGGGAACAGTCATTAGATCTACCAAATACATAAACAGAGCGTCTTCTCAAATACGACCATCCTCTAAAAATAATATTTTAAAGTGATAAAATATATCGATAAATAAGATAAACACATTACTTTACATTAGGTTGCCGTTAGTAAATGCACACGCTTGAGTTGATATCAATGTATTTTTTTTATATTTTTATACATTTGTGTATTGATATTGATTTATATTTTACGATTGGAAAAGAAAATGGCAACCCTTCTAACAAAAATTTCAAATCGATCTTTCTTTTTGAAACAAACAATTGCATTACGTAATTTCAAAGCTGTCAATGACTGACATTCGTTTAAGTGGAAAAAAAATTAATATTGTCTTTGAAGTTCGATATACATCATTTGAAGTAGTTACACTTAAAACGAAAGTTTGACTAAACCGGACATTTTTGCTTCGAGCTGTTAAAGGCTATAAATCTATAGAAGTGCTCATACCTTGGGCTTACTGGCCCAAAGCGTAGACACATAAAGTATTCACATCAGACCGAGGGCCAATGTATTAAATGCAGAAGTTAATCTCTATTTGAGGAGAATAGTGAAAGGGGTAATGGACAAAGAAAGTGCCTGATAAGCATAAGCTTGAAATATGAGGTGCGTGATGGGGTAACTGTTCATAATATTTATTTATCTATATAAATGCACACATGCAAAAAGACACCTGTGTATATACTTACACAGTAATACTAACTTCCATTCACACGCATATATACACACGCATAAGAACACGCTCACACACACACGTATATATGAGTTGTGAAGAAGAGTAAGTTATGGGTCCCTACCAAGATGGTCTTCATGATAAAAATATACAAAGTCATTTATTTCGTCAGATTCGTGGAACGGGGTTGCGCGTAAAAGTTTCGGCGTGTGTACATCTATCTATCTATCTATCTATCTATCTATCTATCTATCTATATATATATATATATATATATATATATATATATATATGTGTGTGTGTGTGTTGGTATCCAATTTCGACCAAATATAAACCAGAGTCCGACAGAATATTTTTCAATCTAACATATTTCTCAATACTAAAGCTTCACCAGAAAGTCTATGATGAAGCTTTAATAAAAGTGAAAAATTTCAGATCGATATAATTTACCTATTTTTATTTACCTTTTCACACACACACACACACACATATATATATATATATATATATATATATATATATATATATATATATATTATATATTGCCTTAATTACATAACCATCAACTCGTTACACTGTTCTCGATTAAAACTTTTAAACGTCTTCTTGAGACACACAACTAGTTGCGTTTTTCTTCAACATCATCTAAAAAAGGAAGCAAGATATTGTCAATTAACTGCAACAATCTACACATACCGTTATCCTTACAATAATCTACCCGGTACATTTACAGTTACCGGGTAATGATAACACGATCAGCTGGTGTAAGCCTAAAAATTGGTAACATCACTTTAAAAAGATACCGGTATATAAAGGTTAATATTTGGCTGTCGAATAACATAACCCTATTTGATCATTTTTCAACCTGTTTTATTTTAGCAACTCATTTTATTTTTATCAATCCATTTTATTTTTTACCAACCTATTTTATTTTTCATCACTAATATATATATATATATATATATATATATATATATATATATATATATAAATGGACAAATATATCCGATAATTTATTTATTATATATATTTATATTAACGTTCTTTTTATATACATTAAGAAATGGACAAAGTAAACAATTTATTTTATAAAAAAGTTTTTATGTTTAACGTTCTTTTTTTTATACATATATTTATAGTTAATATTCGTCAGCGTAAATGACGGTTCCGTATAGGATGGCAGGTTCGAATCCTGTCAAACGAATATTTTCTATGAAAATTTCTCGGACATTCAGGCCGGTAAATGTTATTTAATACTGTTTATTATAAACAGAGCATTTACTTAAATACTTGTATCTTAAAAAAGAACGTTAAACATAAAATGTCTTTAATATATATATATATATATATATATATAAGTATTATTAAATATGCATATTATACATCGTGCACCATTTTATTGACACCATCACTCTATTAAAGTGCGAAATATATATATATATATATATATATATATATATATACATATATATAAATATTTAATGTTTAATGTATTTGGCCTACCAACAAAATGTTAGCCTGATTCTAACTATATCATAGTACATTTGAAGTCTAATGAAACGTAAGATGAATAAAAACTTAAAAAGTAGACACGCGCGTGCGTAATGCATTATGTAAGCGTTTACGCACACATATCAGTGCTCACACCCACGCACACACATCTTCTTTCTCTCACACTAATATGAAGATGTCAGTGTTATCAAACGCATACGTTCTCTTGGATTCTTTTTGCTGGGGAAAAATATCACTTGAAAACCTTTGAAAACTTCCATATTCTATCTTCTTTCAGATAAGCAGAAAGTCATAAATTTAGTTAGATATTTATCTTTACGTAAATTAATTTCAAATGAATCCCCATGTTTCCCTTCATGAGATTTCGTAATCGTTTTTATTTTGAGACGATGAGATTCACTTTGGTGATATCCCGGTCACAAGAACAGAGCAATTATAAAGAAAATTTATTTTGGTTATACCGATGAATTGAATTAAGTCGTCTCTCTCAATTCAACGCTGCGCAAAAGAAACACTAAAATTTGATAAGTAACTTTCTTCAAGTTTTAATCACTATCAATTTGAAATTCCTTATATATTTAATAAAATATTTTTAACTCTTTTTCTGATCACATGACATTGCAAAACGTTTAGTATAGTGTTTCGCGAAATGCATTACCTTGACGCTATCTAAATTATCCAGGGTGTCAATTGTTCTATTTTTTTCAATATATTTCTTAAATCATTCTGGCAATAAAATGAAACATTGAAATGAAAAGTCAAATATAAATTACTTATTCAAGATTGATTTATTTATCTTGGAATGTCGCAGGTGTATTGGATGCTTAATTATCTCTGTATAAAAGTGAATTGGTACGTATATGATTCTTCTACAGAAAGACTTAAAATATCAGTGGTTGATAGTATTGATAAGCAGACGTGTAGCTGGTTAAGGGTTCGATTACAACAGAGTTGAGTTCATTTCGTATTTTGCTTTGCTCTTGTTTATTGTATACTTCTTTGTAGAAGGTGGGGTGTTGCTACATTGGTTTTGTAGCAAGTAGATTTTAACGAGCTGGATTTCCCACGCCAAATTGGTTTAGAAGTGATAGTTTTGCTCCTGCTAAAATGAGCGCCAACTAAGGCTAAAGAACGCAATATTTCCGGCTAATTAACTCATAGCTGAAGTGCAGTAGAAATAGATTTATACCTATGCCAACAAACACAAATCATATATCAACCCAAAATTTTCAAGAACTTTTAAGGAAACACTTCGTTATAAGAGAAGCACTGCCCATCAAAGACTTCTGCCCCACTATCAACCTTACCTTGTTTAATAATTGTAACGGAGTGCTGGAAGTCTTTTAAAGATTAAAAAGTCGCCCATTCGAATTCCGGTTATGCCCAACACACGAGGGTTCGGATTTACCGCCCCTAGTATATGTCACAAATAATATATCTTACAGAGTCAAATCATGAAAATAAACTAACAGCAAAAGCTGCCCTCTTGAAAATGGCTAAAGCTCTTTGGACAGACGACTATATGGACAGTTTTTTTACACGCTCAATCTCACCAAAGGGGAAAATGTCAGGACGCTGGAACATCTAAATAAAAAAAAAATAATAAACTATTTCTTGTCCGTCATATTTAAGGAAACACACACGCACAGACAGACAAACCCTCGCGCGCATACACATATAAATATTATATCATAATACAATTTATAATAAAATATAAGTTGGTCACGCTAACATATATATATATATATATATATATATATATATATATATATATATATATATAAGACATTTTTATGTTTATACATTCCTTTTATAGATACAAATATTTAAGTAAATGCTCTGTTTATAATAAACAAATATTTAACAAATTTACCAGCCTGAATGTCCGAGAAATTTTCACAGAAAATATTCGTCTTCCAGGCCGGTAAATGTTGCTTAATACTGTTTATAATAAACAGAGGATTTACTTAAATATTTGTATCTATAAAAAATGTATAAACATAAAATGTCTTAAAATAATCGTCGGACTTTGTCCATTTCATAATATATATATATATATATATATATATATATATATATATATATATATATATATATATATATATATATATATATGCTACTTGCATTTTCAGTAGATTTATTCACTGGGCGAACCGAATGTTAATCGATATTTTCCGCAAATTTTCCAATACCTTACCCTCAGTGAGATTACTCCCACGTCTCCTAGAAATGTTCGTTAAAACGATGTGTTACGATTTATATCTATGTTTCCGTAGATTTCAGGTAGAATATCCTATCAAATAAGTGCTGGAAGATACAACATTATAAAGCAAGCAATATTCTGAGAAAATGCGGCCTCTTCTGTCATACGTTGAGAAGCTTGTAAAAATTTTCTACCTATATCTCTCTCTGGCATAATCATCGTAAGTAGGTTCAAGTTAATGGTAAATGTAATAATAAGCTCTTGAAAAGCATACGTCTACATACAAACATGGCCAACTTGTCGATCAACCCGAGTAAAGATTATTCAATGACAATGCACATACATAAATGGATAAACCGAATTGTAAAATATTAAAAATCGAATATTTTGACATCTCATACAGATGTTAGTTCGATTTTATTTATTATGTATCTGCTCCGTTCAATGATATATTTTCTGTGAATCGTATTTCGCATGTGAAAGTAAATTCTTTTTATAAATATTAAAATTGATATTGTTGATGTAGTTTTATCTCGGAATGGGATATGCATATTGGAAATAAAGAGAAAAATGACAGCGTTTTATTAAATTTAATTTACAAATCACAGATTCATGTAATCATGTATTTTTGCAGACAAAAGCACACAGGCACGCATTATGGAACTAAACAGAGATGGGCTTTCGATAAAATTCAGATCGAGGAAATTTGATTTCCGTAAAAGGGAAAATATATCCTTGCTGTTCTGTTCGTTCACTGAGGCCGAGCGGTTTTATGCACGTCGGATCAAAAGGTGGTTTCTCCTACAAAGGGGTGTGCAGAGGTACGAACGCTTCGGGAGATCATATTTCCCTTACTACGATTTCTTGAGTGGCCAGGTCGATGGATGTAATATAAAATGTTTAAAACAAAAACGCTGTTTATATATGACATATGCGCATCGACTAAAAATAACTATTGAATTGATAGATTTTATTTTTTAATCCGACATAATTTTTTTTTTTTTTACTTGTAACGTTATTTTAGTGAATAACTGTATTTGAGTAAACGCTCTGATTATTTTTAAGTGTATTTATTTTGTTAATTGGCCTGCGTACTCGATGAAAACCGAATATGTTCACTCCGGTGAAATTAATACAGCTTAAAGAAACGGATCGTCTACTAAAAATACGTGTAAATACCACTAAAAATAACATTTGTTTTTAAACACACACACACACACACACACACACTTACGCACACTCACAAACACACACACGCACTTACGCACACGCACACACACGCACGCGTGCACACACACATACACACACATACACACACACAAAATCACCCCCACCCTCGTCATAAATATATATATATATATATATATATATATATATATATATATATATATATATATAAAGTATCAGGTTGAGAACTGGCGCGGGCTAGCTGCCCTTGATGAGGGGTGAAAGGAGTCTTTCTGAGATTTGGTTAACAATCCCTTAATGTTGGTTTCATGATAAAAAGACTTCGGATTGGAAGGAAAAATCATGACAGCTTAATCTGGTCATTATATTGCATGTGTCTGCTGATATTGGTTGTGATCCAGAGATGTTAAACTTCGCGATAACAGATGAGGACATTAAAAACAAACCATTGTGTTGGTTTTCTGACAACTACATCTAATTAGTTCCACACATATCCGGCTACTGCGAAAAACTCTACGAAACAACATCAACTTTATCTTGCCACTTGGAATGTACGAACTCTCAAGGACAACAACTCAACACCAGGAAGAAAAACAGCTCTGGTCGCATTGGAGCTAAAGAAGTACAACATTGTTATAGCTGCACTGAGAAGTAAGCATCAGTCGACTACATGAAACAAGAAAGCAAAATAAGACATCTAACAGTGTTCCTGTTGCACTTGGATACAATACATTCTCTTGTACTGTTTGTGGTCTTTTGGGCAATTCTTGAACCGGCCGCCTCAAAAGTCATGCCCGTCATAGGCATGCAGATAATTAGTTTGTGGTCGTCGAACTCGACGGGAGAATCCATCACACACACAGA
>CAHIKZ030000014.1:2575000-2627500 GCA_903632075.3 Acanthosepion pharaonis | reverse complement strand
TCCTGGAACAAAAGATGCCAAGGGAACATCTCCACAAGACTCTTCATAAGGCACCGATGATAGTCTCGCCAAGGCGCCGAAGATAGTCTCACCAAGTCAAGACGGCTGGTTTTCCCGTCGCTTCTATCGATATGAGACAATGGAAAAGACCCGGATCTGGTCAAGTTGGAGAGAGAACCGTATCTGCATATGCCAAGCTGTTCTGCTGATGAAGGGAATAAGCATATCCGCACGCGAGATGGTACCGCTTCTGCATCTTTATTGACACGCATTCGCCAAAATTTATTCATCCTGTACGGCGAGACAATCTTAACAGAACTAAAAGTTTTATTTTTAGTGGACATGATTTTAATAAAAGTCATTTAGATGACAACTTCAGATCGCAGCTTCGTAAATAAACTAAAATATCAATAAAACAAGATATTAAAGGAAAAAAATGAATGCAAATGAGGTATTCCAATATGTATTTTATGTAATGGGATGACAGAATGAAGCTGGTGCAGAAATATAAATTACTGTGTAGTACAGTAACAAATGACGGAAGACAAGATGCAGAAAACTGGAATATAGGCACGAATAGCAAGACTAAGTCAAATTTTAATATTAAGGAGAATGTCGTTAAAACAATGAAAAGATAGTTGAATTACTCTAATATCTAGTAGCTTACCTGGCAGTGAATGCTGGACAATCATTTCGTATGACGATAATTAAATCCGGCAGTAAGGTCTCTGACCGAGAAATTAGAGGTTTTCAGGAGCGTGGTTGTAGCTACGGGCAAATTAATGAATGTTAAACAAAAACAAAGCACTATGAAAGTATAAAAATACATTTTTATAGTAAAAATACCAGCAATACATTTTTATAGTAAAAAAATACTGATGATACATATTTGTCATAAAATGACCAACAAGACATTTTAACTGTAGAGTGAAGGTATACAATTATATCCAAAATATTTAGATAACCCATAGAGCTGTTGACATTCCACTGAACAAAGTCAACCAACCAACGTGACAATCATCTCGCAGATAGGAAGAGATAGGAAGCCACATATATGAAGTTCTATAGATGAATGTTGAGAATGTCCAGCTACTACACTTTTCCGTGCACACTTGTCAGAGAGAGCGCCTAGACAATCTCTATTGCAGACACCTGCTCAGCCCACTTGTGATTGATGTTGCAACTATGGTGAACGAGTCTTAGTTACAGTTTCTGGGAGAGGACACACGAGCTGGTGTGATCTGATCAATTATTTGAAAAAGATCTCTTCTTTTTTTTAACAAGGTCATTATGTTCAAAACTTCAGTCAAGTTGACTTCGACCCAGTAGAGCTATTGATGGCTGTAAAATTACAACTTCTACCCAATTATACTCACAAGGCTTGGCTCTGGTAAGGTTTTTTCCGGAACTTTACGAAGTTGGCAGCGCATATATAACCTCCTCTACCGATAGTATTCAGAAGTCAATCCCTTGACAAATCGAACCTGATGTGATTCAAACCCGGTTCTCATAGCCAGAAAGAACACGTTCTAATCGCCCTTTCAGATTGTTACAATATACAGAATATATGAAAATCGATTAATTTTAAAGAGGAGGCGGGAATATAAGAAAACTGGTGTTAAAAATCAGAAATTTCTGGAAAACTTACTGAGGAATAAGGAGCTGGAGAATATAAGCGTCTGAAGTATGGTAAAGGAACAAAAGTTAGAGCAACAGAATGGAGAAAGGTGTGGAAAGCTATGATCTCCATTGTTCTTAAAGAAATAGCATATCAATGAAGAATGTTTAAAAAATATCTGAAGCCATATGCGTATATTGTTTTGTAAGTTTGTAGCTGCTAAAATAATTAAGCTATCATCCATTAAAGAAAATAATTCATTTAGGCACACATACACACCTACACACACATATAAACACACACATATATATTTGTGTACTTAGGCATCAATCCTTCTTTCATACACATTTTCATTGAATACGACATAAAAGGTGCTTTGATTTAGATTTTTATACAATTTCTCATGAGATCTAAGTTTTTTTTTTCTTTTCATAGAAATTATATAAAGACTGTCCGAATGGTCTTTTTTTCCAAGACCTTTAGTCTATATATTTAACCATTGTCAAGGATTAAATATTTTAACTGTCAAATAGGAAATAGTTTGTTGAATGTAGGTATTTACATAATGTTTAATTTTTTTCAAAACAAGGTCAAAATATTGTGTCCATGTTCATAGTTGATATACTTATCGGACAGTTTTATATAATTTATCATCTGAATAGAAAAAAATATTAGAACACATGAGAAATTGTATAAAAAACTAAATCAAAGCACCTTGTCTGTCGTATTCAATGAACTATGCACACACATACACACGCATACACACACACACACATACACACATATGATGGCTAAATTGGCGCCATTATATATTTTTAATTTGGCGTGATTGTGCGCATTCTTTGATTTTGGTTTTATCGACTGCACATGAAAGTAGGATCATCTTGAGAAAAAAAACAAAAACAAAAACAAAAAAACAAAAACAAAAAACGGCATGACAGAATTCACTCCACCAGATATTTGGAAACAGCATTTGTACTGCTTGGCATTGGGTGTAAAGTTGAGGACAATGTAGAAGATTCGGAAAGAGTTGAAGGAGACTAATGGTGATTACGAAGGTTTTTGGAGTGATAACTAGTGAAGACGACGTTATGCCTCAATTCGTTCCAGGCAATTCTCAATCGAACATATATATATATATATATATATATATATATAATAATTTATTTTTAAAAAGTTATAACATAAATATGTCATAAAATCACTACAAAAATAGCCATTTTGTTTCAACACCCTCGGTATCTTATCAAGTGATGATGTTGAATGTAAAATAAATGGATTTAAAAGTTTCAAATTAATTAACAATCCTTCAAAAGGGAAAAACGTTGTTACAAAAGCTAGCTGGACCAATCAAAATACAAGTATAGGAAAATTCAAAAAGCTTGACAACGAAGTCATGTTATAATAGCTATTCAGATGTTTAAAATACGGGTAGTATTAAAAAATAATTTATTCTAACCAATAATTACTAAATTATATGATAAAATTTAATATTAAAATTAAAAACTGCTAATTTCAAAATCAAAATTTAATCGCTATTAAGTCTACAACTATAAAATTACTGAGGAGAAAATAAGAAATATATATGTTATTCAATTTATTTTTTATCATTTAAGTTACTTTAGCTAATTTTATATCCGGTCCTTTGACAATGTATACATTTTAATCCTAAGAATGTGTGAATGGGGTCCTAAACTCACGCGTAAAACAAACGCAATCAGATTATAATATATAAGCACCAGACATATATATATATATACACACACAAAAAGAGACGAGACAGAGAACATCTCCACGATCATTTATGAAAAAAAAAAAAGAAAAAAAAAGGAAGTGGGGGGAAGGGAGACCAACACACACGTACGTACATACACGATTAAAAGTGAATGCACTTTCCATACACATAGATATATATATATATATATATATATATATATATATATATATATACATAATTTTCTTTCAGTCTGTTTACATCCCAATAAATTAAAAAAAAAGTTATTAAGACTCCCTGTCTCTTTCTCTCTTTCTATATATATATATATATATATATATATATATATATATATATATATATATATATATACATTACAATGAATCATCACACAAAAGTAGATTAGTAAATTTAATTATATAAAATGGGAAAATCCTTCGCAAACATAATATATTGAACAAATTAGTTCATGCCACATTGAATGATAAACTCCTACAGATAAAAATTATCAAATTGACATATTAGTAAAAAAAAAAAAAAAAAAAAACGCAATCTCTTAAATCTTCAAAAAATTCAACCATAGCGTTGCGACGGCACGCCCGAAAAGTTTATAACCGTTAACAATAACACATAAAAAAAAAACAAAAAACATATATCGATTCGCATTCAATTTTTTCGTCTCGGATGCTACCTGAATTTTACCAAAAACAAAATAATTTCCATCACTGAAGATTACTGAATGTACAGTTGAAAGTACTTACGTATTAGAGAAAGACCTTATACAGTTTATAATTTTTAAAACATAGATCATAACATTGATGGAGTGATTTGTAGGTTAATGCCCCTTTAAAATTATGTTTGCGAAGTGATTTCGCCATTTTATATCATTAACTTTACCAATCTACTTTTTTTATGAATGATTCATTGTAATATAAATTGAACTGCACCACATATTTGATATATTTATAAGGTCATCCCATAAGTTGTGTCCGAATTTTAACTTTTTGTTAAAATGAACGAAATTTAAAGAGTATTTTATAATGTCTGAAGGAGCTGAACATTATTCTTATGTTTAGATGCATTTAAACTGATCAAATTTTATTTCAGAGAACAATAAAATTAAATTTTGTTTGATTAAAACACTGCTAACATGGAAGTACCCATGAATCATTTGAGGCACATAATGCTTTATGAGTTCAAGAAAGGAAACTCAGCAGCCGAAACGGCTAGAAACATTCACTCAGTTTATGGAGAGGAATGTGTGAATGAAAGAACGTGCAGAAGATGGTTTGCAAAATTCAGAGGTGGAGATTTCACCCTTGAAGATGAAGATCGAACTGACGTCCAGTTGGGTTTAAAAGCTTCTTGAAGCAGCCTTTGAAGAAAATCCGGCTTTATCAGTTGAAGAATTGGCAGTGGTTCTCAGTTCAAACCATACAACTGTTCATCGTCATCTTCAACAACTTGGAAAAGTTCCTAAACTTGGAAAATGTGTGCCTCATGAATTGTCTGAAAACAACCTCAAATCCTAAGTTGACATCTGCTCTTCTCTCCATTCTCGCCAACTTGTTTCACCTTTTATTGGATAGACTTGTGACTGGCGACGAAAAATGGATCTTTTATCAAAATGTTAAGCATCGTAGACAGTGACTTGGTAAAGGGGAAGGACCCCAGCCAAAGCCGAGAAGGGAACTTCATGGGCAAATGGTTCTTCTTTCAATCTGGTGAGATCGCCAAGAAATAATCCACTTTGAATTTTTACCACCTAATGCAACAATTAATGCTCAAATATACTGTCAGCAATTAGAGCATTTGAACCAAGATTTGAGGAAAAAAGACCTGCTCTAGTGAATCAAAAAGAGGTGATGTTCCATCAGGACAATGCGCGACCCCACACAGCAAGAATCACGTCACAAAAGATCGAAGAACTTGGTTGGGAGAAAATTCCTCATCCACCTTATTCTCCCGATCTTGCTCCTTCAGACTACCATTTGTTTCGTCGCTTACAGGATCATTTGGAAGAAACAGCTTTAGTAACACAGGAAGAGGTTAAAACTGACATTTGTGAGTTCTTCTAATCAAAGCCAAAATAATTTTACAGTAATGGAATTAGTAAGCTTGTTAATAGATGGAAGGAAGTCATAGATAATAAGGTAAAATACATTGTTGATTGAATCTGTAATTAAGTGTAACATTTGGTCTCTTGTTTTCTTATTCGAAATTCGGACAGAACTTATGGGATGACCTGATACATACACATATATTTTCATATATTTATATTTATGACTATATTTATGACATTATATATAAATATAATGTCATTTTCGTCTACATGCTTGAATATTCAAGAATTCTTATTAATGAAAAATATGCGTACTCCGGCATGATTCGAACCTGCGTTCCCCTAGGGTCAACCATCATTAAAACTGACTACCTCCATGGAGTCCGTAGATGACCAAGGAATGTTCAGCATCCACTAAAATAACGTTTAAGCAATCTAAATCTGTCGGATTAATAATTTTAAAAAAAATCCATTCCTTTATATATATATATATATATATATATATATATATATATATATATATATATGTATGTATGTATGTATGTATGTATATCAGATCATCCCATAAGTAAAGTTAGAATGTAGGTCATTCAGAAAATAATGTAAAATTTAGGCGGACACCGCATACATATTTGGACGTGTGTGCGTTTGGGCTTCTTTATATATATGTACAACTAGCTAAAGTATTGGTAAAATCAACAAGCAAATGATCAAAGAACATAAAAAACAAAAAGCAATAGATAAAATTCAATAAAGGAGGTATAAACTTAAAGTAAAAAATCTACAAGGAGCGACACGTACCTAAACATTGAAAGACGGTGCTCTATCTCTAAATGAACAAGACAAAGGAATTATCGTACCAAGCTGCACAGCACAAGTTAAAAAGTTCCCACCACTACTGAAGTTGAACGCTATCGAATCTACAGGCGACCAGAACGGCTGAACTATATATATAAATACAAATATATATATATATATATATATATATGTATATATATATATATATATATATGAATAATTGATGGATCTTAATTTTAATCCGATATATTTTTATTACTTCAAAACGTATTTATTTTTGGTATATACACGTCTTTGAGCAGGCAGGCGCTTCGACATTAATAAGTTTTCTCGTGTCTGCATGGTGATAGACAAATAAAATACTGTCTAAATAAAACGGAACGCCTGCTCAGTTACGGGTATTCATTAAAAAATATACATTTGAAGTAGTCGGCAAACGTTCGCATCCAACCATCGGGTTCGTCATCCTCTCTCCTTATTCTCTTTCCCCACCTGGTGCCGGTAGTGGTAGCGAAGATGGCTGTGAAGGCCCAGCATCTTGAGCAGGAGAAATCGAAGTATAAGAGAGTTTGACGAGGCTCATCTTGAATAAGTTGAAAAATGATCATGAAATAATATAGATATATTTGAACTTTATTTCTCTCCTTCATGAGCATCTGATTTTTAGATCTGATTAATTAATGATGAACATGTCATTTTCGTTTATGATCGATTTCATCACGATTTTTCTGTTAAGCTTGGATAATAATTATACATTCGTATTGACTAAAGTAGATTCCAATATTGTTATAAAACCTCGGAGAATTCCACTAAGATATCTTTAATCATTTCTAAGATATAACTTATCAGAGTTTAATCTAACAATTTTTCTGTTGCACGATTTCAAAAATGTTGGTCTCGCATCCGGTATATATATATATATATATATATACCTGGATCCTTCCTCTTGGAAAATTTTTTTTCTGAAAATATACATGTATGGGAATTTTTTAGATATATTTTTCATATGTATGTATATTTTCCACTAATATTATCTATCTATCTATCTATCTATATATATATATATATATATATATATATATATATATATATATATATATATATTGTATTGTGTGTGTTTAGGCAGCATTTTTCATTCAACTGTTTACATGGATGATTTCCAAGCAACGATAAACACGCGCATATAAGACGTTGGAATCGAAAATCGCACCGCTCCACATGACGTCACATATGACCACGCGAGAGTGAATTCGAGAAGTATTAAGTATGGGAAGCCGTTGGTATAAACCAATGGCTTCTGTTACCAATTATAGACATTTAAGGATATTTGTAGAGATTTCATAATTTTGTTTAGGTTAGGTTTCAACTGTTTTATGTATATAGCTTCAAGGATTTTTAGTTATAATGATAATATGATAATGTTATTAAGCTTATCAGACGTTATGAAAAGAATTTACATAAAATAAATAGACCACACTTGTCTATATTATTTAATGAAAAGGAGAACTGATGTCTGAAGAAATAATCTCTCTCTCTCTCTCTCTATATATATATATATATATATATATATATATATATATATATATATATATATATATAAGAACATTGAAGTCAACACTCAGAGGCGACAGGTTGTTTTTAGCATGCTAGACGCAATCGTTAGGCCGCCCGACGATTGCGTCAGAGTGTTGACTTCAATGCTCACTTTTATATTTATATTTACATACGTTCTATCTCTGATAGTGAGCACTTCATCCCATAAATATAGCTCACCTGAAAACTATATTTCTTTATATATATATATATATATATATATATATATATATATATATATATATGTAGAAAGATTTTAAAGTTGGAATTATCGGACAGGACTGTGTCCTTTTTCAACGAGACGAGAAGTAAACAAAGAAGTGGGGCATCCCTGTAGAAACTATATTCTGTGATACTATTTTGAAATTATATTTTAACTTCGATCTGCGTCTTTCTCGTCGGTTCTTTAATAAAAACGCTAAAATCTCCCATCGGTCGTTTGAAGTGTGCAGCCTCAGAAAAAATGCTGTTGTCTTTTTTTTAGGGTTATAGAACCGAATAGGGAATTTTGTACCTGTTTCCCGAACGTAATTCCATTTCTTGCATTTGTGGCAGAAAAGCAAATACATAAGATTTAAACAGTGACAATTCAGAGGCGGTGGTTTGAATATTGTGTGAGTGCTTGGTGGGTAAAAATACCATCAGTGATAATATGTTCACATAGTCGGCATTCGGTTTTTATCGGGGTGTGGTAGAAATTGTTGATGAGTTTTTTTTAAGATCGTGGTGACTGTTTTCATGGTATATATATATATATATATATATATATATATATATATATATATATATATATATATATATATATAAATTTAAATGAAAACATCCAATACTCGTGAGAATTTAACTGAATATGCTGTCATTTGTTACGTTAAATTAATATTAACACAAGCTTCCCACAAATGTTATACGGAGGCATGTTTTCCCTTGGCGCTGTTTAATAATTACTATATCATTAAGGAAAAAATTGGAAAATACATCTAAAATCTAACGTGTGAAGCGATTATAATACGCCGCCATTTTTAATGTATTGATGCAGAAGCATATGTTGAAGTAAAAAGAAATAGAAAAAGGTTGTTTAAAATATTTATCCATTTCATTTATATCTGCAGCTCGATAGAAATTTATTTCAGAACTTGAAATCAATGCAAGAGATAGTAGATATTCAAATCAGGGCTAAGGTACATTTTTCAATCTCTAGCTGCAACAGCATCCACGTACTTAGAAAATCTATTTTATGACCTGCTGATAGTGCAGAAAGTGTATGTAGGTTTTCATGGATGCAAGTAAATATAAATATAGATAGACAGGAGATAAAACTATTGAAAAAAAAAGCACGATTTAAAATTTATTTTATGATTTTCTCTATTTTAAAAATGACCAAGAACGATTAAGATCTAGTTGAACATGTAATGTCAATGTGTAACCTAATAGTGGTTCGTTGGTAGCCATTTCCATTGGACGCCATTATAAATTCATTCAAAATTTACAAATAAAATTGGCTTGTGTAGTATTCCCAGAATTCACTGATTTTTTGTACATCCTGAAACTAATCCCAGTGACTTAAGATATCTTTCCACATTTTCAGTGTCAATTTGGATATATTAGTTTTATGCATTTGGCTGAAATCAGGTAGCGAATTATTTTTCCAATTAAATTTGCAGTGTAAATCGAAAACACGTAAAAACATTGTCACAGATGAGCTGTTTACTTTACCTGAAAGATTTATTCAAATTCCATCAATATATTCCTTCATTACATCTATAAGGATATGTCATATTCTGCCTGGAAAATAAAATAGCCACCACGTTTAAAATTCAGAACCAATTTTATTTGTATTCAAGATTTACGCAAATTTACATCCTCACCAATCGCAGATTTAATCCTCACCAATCGGATATAGGCATTATTAAGATAAATGTTTTAACGGTAAGGAAACCGTTTATTATTAGGCTTTAAATTTTTAATTAAACAATATTTGTCATTGTATATATTAATCAGAGTGAGATGCAAGTATCGAATTTTGTTAGTAAAATTTGAAACTGACTTCACATTACGAACACAAGTTAGTTTATTCGAAAAAGTAGCCGGCAAGGTAGAAAAATTACTAATTTAGTGACACTCAGAATCTAAGCCTTGAATATCAGGACGAGAAAGTTAGCCACTGCACAGCAATTAATCCCCGTGTTACTGACAGAATAAGGTTAATATTCTGAGACTAGGAGTTAATGCTTTGAGTTTAATTATGTTTTTTTTTTATTTCTTTTGTAATATCTTGGTATGTATGAGTTTTGATTTTTAATTCAGGTACTGTTTTTACATTCTGCACACACCATTCGCGCTTGGATCATTAGAATGTAACTGGAAACTCGTCTAATCTATCCATCGATCGAGCTGCCGATCAATTACTCCATCTGGGCTAATTAAATCATGTTCTTTTTTGATAAAATGTGATTTTTCAATATTAGCAGTAGTTTCAATAGCATTTGCAATAAAATTTTCGTTAAATTTTACTTAGTATATATTTTGGATATCAGAAAATAATGATGACTGTTATCTGATCAGCGATTTTTTAAAAATAAGTCATCTCAAAATAGAAACAAAAACTGAAAAATCATTTCTCATCTAATAATGCAATTATTTTAAAATTATGCATTTTTTACTGTGTTTTATTTTACCTTCAGATATGTTTTTGTTAATTTCATGCTTTGAGTGACTCTTCTCCCTCTGGTTGGTAGTCTTATTAACTTCCGTTTTAATGAACTCAGGCCTTAATATATTATTTGATAACTATAGCTAACAAATGTGTTATATTCCATGCTAATAGGAATATATAACTGACAAACACGAATTAAAACTATCAATTAGTAAAGGTTTATGGTAAAAACCAATACAATAAGAATTAAGGTAACAGTTATGCACAAGGTCATTGCAAGTGAATCCAGTAGTGGGTGCTACTATTCGAAGGTCGGCAGTTCTCGCGTAAGTCTGAATCGTACTCAACAGATACCAGCTAGACCCTGTAGTCCGTTGACTTACAGATACTTTTATGTAGATACTACCTATAATGTAGTCACAAGGTTGACAGGTTATTCCATTACATCAAATTGAGGAAACGAAAACTTCACAGGTGCACTCGTGTCGGATAATTTATTTTATCTATATCAGACGTGTATAACGTTTAAAAGAAATGGTGTTGTCCTTTTAATACAATCGAGAAAAGAAACAATATATCTCCAGAAACTATTAAACAGCTACCCATTTTTGAAAATCACTCAGCGTGAAATAGTGTTGTAAATGGGTAAATAAAACAAAAAATATGCATGAATGCTGAGAATTAACTCAAATGCGGTGTGGTGGAATGATAACAGCTCAGAATGACTACTCGGAGAACCGAGTTTGAATTCCAGTTGAGTTCAATGCAATCACTTGAGGAAAGTATGAATCATTCTCTACTCCCCCAGCTAAAGGTTGAATAGTACAATCTGGTTCCCATAGTCTTGATTGGCATCCAATTTATCGTAGATATTCTGCCTAGTCAGTCACGCATAATGAAAGAGACATGATTGTCCAAGCATTATCTCGTATGACACTTAACTGGCTGAGTGATATGAGTCACCAATCACATCTTAAGTATTTATGTTTTAAGCTGAGTTTCGGCTATCAGAGGCCTACATTATTGAAAGGTCCCTAATGAGGTTTCTGTTATCAACACTTGCTAACTGGACAGTGAAACTTACTTGCTAACCTTCCTGCTATTTAACCTTTAGCTGGGGGAGTAGAGAAGGATTCATACCTTCCTGCTTCATGTCATTCATGAATGATAGCAAGTTAAATAAATACATAAACTTAGCTTTGTCTTACGCAGAGCCATATAAATAACTATCATTTCATTATTTTACAGTTGAAAAGGTTAGGTGTAACCGTAAGTTCTATGCTCACAGTATCTTCTCTCGCATATGCCGCTTTTGGAACTGTCTCCTGGCTTCTTGCTTTCCAGAAAACTTTGATTTTTAAAAATTTAAATGGAATATTAATCGATAATTCTGTCTCCTTATTTCCTGTTCTTTTGTTGTTCTCTTTCCTTAATAGTGTTTTCTTTTTCTCATATTCTCTCACGTTTAAGCTCTTGAGTCTTAGTGACGTTATTGCCTTGTTTGAGGTGAAATGATTTAAAGAAATTAATAATATACATTTCTGATGTCAACGAGCGCTCGTTGCCACTATTGTAATGCCAACGAATACTCGTTGTCATTTTCGTAATGCTCATTGTAGTAGAGACTTTGTAATCGTAAATATAACTATAGGACGACGCTGAACAATGCTGGTGTCAGACGCTTTCGAATAACACTACACTAATAGTACTTTCTCGATAATACTCACTCGAACTGTAATCCATATAGTGATCCGAATAGAGAAATAGTATCGTGAATAGAATAGAGAATAGCGGTCCCAATAGTAATAGAGGATAGCATAGAAATAACGATCCGTATCGTAATAGAAGATAGACTAGAAAGGTGATCAATCTAGACGTCACGCGACTTCCTATATATGCGTTTCCTCTATGGTCACGTGATGCACTTAATTCAATAATGGAACGACCTGTGTTAGGTCACTGGCGATCTATATTCAAACTCAAGTGTCGGCAGCGAAACTTTAATTCTGTATAACAATATATATTGTTAAAACATATTGTCACGTCAGTATTCAAATGTGCTAAAAGGAATCATTGTTAAAAATATTTTTCTTAATTTCCCAAATTTTAAAATAATGTTGAAATAAGTTTAGACTATTAAAAAAAAAAGTAAAAAAAAGATCATTGTAGATGTTTGACGAGTTTATCTTTCAGCTTATTACATCCCTTTTTGTGCAACACTTAGATATCTTTTCAACAAAGAAATTAAGACTCTGGACTAGCGGAAGAAGGACTCCAAATGATAAGCAAGGTGCTGATAAACGGAAAATTTTCGTTAGAAACAAAGCAAAGATGAGGAGAAAACAGATGCATCAGAAATCTGGTTCTATAGAAGAATACTGAAAATTCCATGGACGGAACGAGTAAAGAAAATAAAAATTGAAAGAACCCTTCTACTCATAATCAGGAAAACAGCTAAAATTTCTTGGACACATAATGAGGAAATAATGAGGGCTTGGAAAACTTTACCATCACGGGGCATATCAATTGCAAGAGAGCTTGTGAGAATTGATGACGGAACGGGAAGGTCTGCCTTAGCAAAGTGAAAAAAGCTAAGAATCACAAGGAATAGGAAGATGTGGAGAGCCATGATCAACAATACAAAGAAGGTAAAGGGCACAAAGAAGAAGCAGAAGAAGAAAAAGCATTATTGATGTGTAGGTAGTGTGTCGACACATAAAAATGGAGCTGGCGAACCGAATTCAAATTCAAGCCAAGGCTGTTTCGTTCACTTAAGAAGATGTCTTTCAGCATGACCGCAATCCCTCTAGGAGGAAGAACAATCTCTGAAATCCAAACAGTATGAAGCCCTGGCAAAGCACATATTATGCAGCAAAGAAAAGGACCGATCGTACATTGACTAGACGATCCGACTAAGGTCTACACTTTTTTTTATAGATTACATAGGTAGTTCGACTTGTCTCTCTCTCTTTTTTTTTTTTTTTTGTTGACAGCCAGTTTAGCAAAACTCTTCTGAATTTAAAACTATTCCACTCTTTCGGATTCTATTCACAGTTGACAGATAAATTAAAGGAAAATTCGGAAGACCATGACCGCCTACGAAACGATTTTTTTTTGTTGGCAGCCAGTTTAGCAAAACACTTCTGAATTTAAAACTATTCCACTCATTTGGATTCTATTCGCAGTTGACAGATAAATTAAAGGAAAATTCGGAAGACCATAATCACCTACGAAACGAAGGGACATAGTATTATATATAAATAAAAATAATAGACAAGATATAAGCATCTGATATGAAGAAATAGAAAATTTAGTTTCTTTATTATTAGTTTTTAACTTTACTTTTGTAGTTGTTTTCAGTCATCCTTGTACAACGAAATACTAAGATGTTTATTTCCGTTCAATGCTATGTCCGTCACAGTCGAATATAAAACGACTTTAGCCCCGCAATAAAAAGCAACAATGGTTGAAAATTAAAAATTAAATTGCTTCATCGAACAAATTCAGAAAATTTCAAAGTTATTTAAACTTTCCATCAGGGTTATTTTAGAAAAAAAAGATATAATCAAATAAATAAATAAAATCTTGCTGAATTCAAAGCAATTAAAATGATTGATTCAAACGCGTTCCATACTGGGACATCTAAAGTGATCAATACAATACAGTAAAAAAAAGTTTTATATTTGGATACTTTCAATGTATCTTTCAATCAATAAATATGGCGCGTTGCTTCTTTTGCTAAATACTTTGTCAATATTTTGAGGGTTACGTTAAATTTGATGCAAAATTTAACTAATGGATTTCTTTCAGCAATATTGATGCTCGGGTGGCAATAAGAGATGCTAGATGAATCCTGATTTTGCAGCTAAAGGCAAGGAATACATTTGAATTAGTGCACTGGATTCTACAACCATTACGTTTTTTAGAATTGCCTTCATTATGTTTTATGTTATATTTGTATATTGGTGTTATACGCTTTTTATAATTTCATATTTTTGTAGTAAATTGTTAAGATGTTCTTCAGCATTTAATGGACAATTCAATAAAAGGGAAAAAAAGTTGAAGCCAATGCAAACTTTTTTTATATGTGAGCACGGAAATATGCTTTCACACAGTGAATTCTGTTATCAGAAAATATTTTATGCCACATCAGTAGCTTCCTCTTCGACAGACTCAAAAATTTTTTGGCAACTTTATATTTCAATGCAACTAAAATGAGATTTTACAGCAAAGAAAAAAAAAATGAAAAACCCGAAACAATTCAGAATTAAGAACATGGAAATATTGAAATGCTCACTGGTTCTTTCAGTGCTAAATGGTAAATGAAAAAATATCATCATCACCATCATCATCAGCAGCAGCAGCATCATCACGTAAGTGACACGTCACTCCAAAATATGAGTTATCATCACCATCAACCACTCCCTGTCTGTTGTAGCCCTAATTTTGCGTTCTGTGTCGTCTCTGGATCCCCACGATACGACGTAAAATGGTATCAACGAAAAGGACCTTTTTTTTATTCGTTTTATTAGGAGAGAGTGGTGCCAACTTGGATTGTAAGAACCAGCGGGGGCAATAATGTCAGACGAACACATGTCACACGTTGGCTCAGTGTCCCTCCAAGGGTGGTCTTAGCCGGTCTCTAACCTGTGTATGGGAGACGTATCGACGTTTCAAAATTATAGCGACCGTCTGTTGAATTCGCGCCGTTTAGGACTTGTATCGAGAACCCAGAAAAAGACAATTTATCAGTGTCAGAATACCAACTCCATGAGACACTCCGGCCAATCTCTGACCATTCTTGCCCTGACCTTCGCACTCTGTAACACCTAAGCAATGTTGTGCTCTTCCATAATTCCTTGTCATTGTTCGATCATTCATTTACACAAGCTCACAAGGTTCGTTGTTCGTTGATTCCCTCTAACCTTCCTTGTATCAATATGCCCTATGTGTATTAAATTTTCCAAGTTGTCCTTCCTCATAAAGTGTCTAAGACATATTTTTTTATGTTTCCTATTCCTATTTTTTCGGAAATTCCCGGTTGCTTATGTGTTCTGCCATTGTAGCCTCAGCATCCCTCTGTAGAATAACATCTTTGTCGCTTTCTAAGGAAATTATCCTGCATTGACAGTGGATAGATATGACATAGGATTTTTTTGTTTCGAAATCAATTTTCCTGTCATAATGTTTTATTTACTTTCTGGAAGGATTCTTTCACTATTCCGATGCACCTTCGCATGGCAATGTACCACATTCCTTCATCCTTTACTACACTACCAAGATAATTAATGGTCCAAGTTATGAATATAAACTACATCCGGTAGCAAGGCTTCTGATTCGACGATTTGACGTTTCGGAACCATCTCATAATTGCTGTTGTTCCCAGGTCTAAATTGTCGCCAGATGGTAGAACCTCTGAGGGTCCCAACTATGGAAAAATCAAACAAAACTTAAAACAGAAGGAAAGTATAAAAAATAGATTTTTATAGTAAAAATCCCAGCAATACATTTTTAAAATAAAATGACCGAAACTATTTTTATTGTAAAATTGAAGACAAAACGTATAGTGTCAAATTAAATATAAACAATTTTCTATGATTAATATACAGGATGTATAAATTGACGCCATTTTATATATTTAATTTCGTACATGCGTGTTGTTTGTTTGTTTTTGTTTTATTTTGTCGAGTGCAAAATATAGTAGAGCGATTTGGACAAAAAAGAAAAAAAAAGCACAATAAGGCAATTCACTCCGCTAGAGATTTGGAAAGGAAATGCTGTAATGCGCGCCGGAAGCTCCAATACAAACACATCAGAATGTTTGGGTTTCAATCTGAGGACAGTGCAGTGAATTCGGAAAGAGTTAGATGACTCTAATGGTGATTACGAAGGTGTTTTGAGTGTACACTAGTGATGACGACGTTATGCGTCCATTCGTTTTCCCACAGGGCTCCACACTCAACATGGAGGCTGCGTGAAGTGTTTTAAGGAGGTAGTGCTGACCTGTCAAGACGGCGGCTGTTGGAAGATCCTATATTTGGCAACAGGACTCTGCACCATGACACAGAAGCAGGATAACCCAGTCAGACAATTTCTGTGATCAGGTCACCCCTTTCATCTGGTCTTCCAATTTCTCAGACTGCAACCCCTTTGATTATTATATGGTTGGCGCAGTTGAACAAGAGCCCAACATAACTCAATGTAACACCAAAGATAAACTGATGGCATGGATTATGGAAGCATTCACCAAACTTAAAGATAAGACAGTCCAGAAGAGTCTCAGGATATTCCGAAGTCGTCTGGAGGCTGTTGTTGAAGCCAGTGACGATATTATTGAACAAATATTCTCTTTGTTATTTGAAGATATTTTGTGTAACTTTGGTAAATATATCTGTTGAAATGCGATGTCAGTGTTATTTTCATTTCTGTGAGATTTAGAAGACAATTTATCCATCGTACCCTGAAATTTATTGCTAGAAGAAACAAGTCCTCACTCATCGTTTGATTTTGTAAGATTAATTTGTAAAAAAATATTGCTAAGTAATTATAATTTAATCAAAAGTTAATATCATTCTTTTGAGTTGATTATGTTTGAATTTCTATATTTAAATTTCGGCATTAAATAACACATAGGGGTTGATGTTCCACTAAGCAAAAACAAACAAACCAGAGCAGATATTTAAATTTCCCTCCTTTTTGGAAGTCTCTATTTCGAAGCTCACATCTTTGCTTACGACTCTTTGCTGAGTCATACATTTTGTATTCATACAGTCAATATTGCCTCTTTCCTCTCGGTTTCCATTGTTGACTTGTATAATAGGTTTTTTTTTATCCTTACTGAGTCCGCTGCGTATCATTGTTATTAAGATTATGGCCGCCGATATCAACACTGTTAGTACATCTACTTCTCTTACTATTGTCTCGGTATATACCTTAAATATATCCAATGAAAAAATGAATTCTTGTTTCATTTTGGGGGCATTTAATTTAACCAGTTTCCTATCCACCTGCAGACGATTGTTTTAAAAATAGATTATTTGTATTAATAATGTTTCTGTTGTTACTAAAATATACAAACTATAGTGCAGTACTAGATTAGCGACAATGCCTCATTAATTTACAGACGAATTTGCCAGATATAAACGTAAGTTCTTTCCTAACAGTTTCTTTCCTCGTACTTTTCGCTTACGGAACCTCTTCCGGCTCCATGATTTCCAGCCAACTTTGATCTTCAATGTCAATCTTTATCTACTGTTTTCCTGCTTACTTTTATATTGTTCCCGCTCCTTAATAATATTTCTGTTTTCTAATTCTTTTACACTCTGTAACCCTTTGTGCCTTATTGTCTTTCATGGGACAAAATTATTAAAACAGATAATTTCAGGCATGTTTGAAAAAATATTTATTCCACCTCAGTCAAATGTTTTCTTCCTTTTCTTTTAAATAAAAGTAATCGCCTGCGAATTAAATAGTCAAATAGCATTTTTAAAGGCTTTTTCTTCGAAAACATATGCTAATGTATCCCCCCATAAAACGCATGATTCAACAAATTTCATCACCCGCCAATTATTTGTTGCATCCAAGCTTGGTTTTGATGTCCTCATCCTCTTCTTCTATCTTACTTTTCTGTTCTCTCTGTCATTTTTTATGCTGTTTCTTTCTCTCTCATACACACCCTGTCTATCCTCTCTCTCTCTCTCCCCCGTATTATCTATCCCTTATCTCTCTTGTCTCTTTCACTCCCTACAACTCAATGTTATTTTTTCTTTTTTATCTCTTTTTTCTCTCCCATTCTATATCTTCTCTTTCTCTATCTCCTGCTCGCCCACCCCTCTTTAAAACTGTTTCAATTTATATAATGGGACTAATGAATTTGACATTTTGTTTGTGACCTTTTCACAAGTAGTCGACTTTTACTTTATCGACAAAGCGCAATTAGATTTTTTTTTCTCCCTGACAGAGTAAATATCCCATAATCGCTTCCAGCAAATTATACTCACCCACTACTGCAACAATTAATTTATTAGATTGCAATTCCAAGAACAGATATTATTGTTTATATTGGAGGTGACTGTTTTCTTCTGGGCAGCATCACCCAGAGCACATAACAAACTCTTTCGTTGATGCATACATATGCATTTATATTTCGGGAACATTATTTTCTTTTTTCATTGCAATAATCTTTTGTTAATTTACCTAAGTGTTAGAGAAAATCAATTCTTGAACAACCTACCATTTTGATATTATTTTAAAGGATTTCTACAAAAATCTTAAACATTGATATTTACACTTATACAACTGATGCAATATTAAAAAAGTTTGATTAAAAAAAAGATATAAAATATTCAACGTAAAATATCGTTTATTTACTTCTGGGCTCAATTTAACATCATCAGAATCGAAGGCATGTAGTTTCAATTTTTTTTTTAAATATTCGATCTTCCCCCTCCACACGTACGTCTGATGTTTATACAATTTCCTGTTATCCGCCTGACTTACATGTGTATATCCTGAATTTAACCCGGGTTCCATTCCTTGTATATTTTAGTGCTTCCATTAACATCATTAGGACGCACGGTTCTGCCCTTGGGGGCTTTGAAAGCCCATTCTGGGACAACTTTCGAGGGCCCTAAATCTTTTTATACTGTAAGGTGACAGCAAGTACAAAGTCTACTTTAATTAGTTTCACAACAGAGCAACTCTTCTTCGATCAACGTTCTTTGGATTCTGACTTGTTTCAGTTACAAGTGTTTCGTGACAAGCGCTATGCAGAATATTAAGAGACTAAATACTCACCTTAGAAACAAAGAAAAGAGTATTGAACTGTTATGTAATATCGGTCCTCCTGTACGGCAGGGAATGCTTGACAATCTGAAGAAGAGACATGACGCAACAGAAATGTGCATCTACAGAAAGATATTGAGGGGACCATAGACCCAACGATGAGGGTTGGGAGAAAATGAAAACAAAAAGGAAACTTATACTTAACATCAGAAAGGTGGTTGAATTTTTTGGAGAGCGTGGTGAGGGAGAAGAGCTTGGAAAATCTGATACTCACAGGGCAGATTGAAGGAAAGAAGGACAGAGGAAAGCAACACGTAACATACTGGATGAGCTTGTGTAAATGGATGGCAGAACAGGGCTTGGAAGAAGTAACAAAAAGACAAAACTTATTAAAAAAAAAGACAAAAAAAAAACAACAAGTGATACGGTACATAAAAGATGAAGAATTCGATATTTTACTCGATGAGATTTACAAATGAAAAAAAGTTCAGTATATTCTTACGATATACCGATAAATCGATAAACAAAAGGCATTTTCCTTTCTGTTTCTCATCTTGGAACAACGTCTCAGTTGATCCATTTTCTATGCTTTTTTCTTGTGAACAAAAATGAAAGTAAAGAGAAGTATATCTGGTATGTGTCACGTGTTGCTGGGAATGAGTCAAACCCCTCATTACATAATATCATTATCCTTTTCTTTTCGCTCACATTTTTTAATTGAAAGAAATCCCTCGCCGTCTTTATAGAATTTGATCCTTAAAAAAATACGCTGTAACATGACCTATACTTCTAAACGATATATGGCCAAATTTTATGGAATCATTGTTCAGTTGTTCAATTTAAATTAGAGGTAAAAAAAATGGAGTTATACAATAGGCATATCGAAAAGAAACAATCATTATTGTTTTTCCATTATTTTTTTCATATATCCACATATTAAGCCCTCCAGACCACGAATATTTAAAAGGAAAATTATTAAATGTTATAAAAGCTAAGAGGGGGTTCACTTTGCTTTGTAACTTCATTGTAAATTGATCCTCACGAAAGAAGTCAAAATAAATCCGCTCATACGATGTAATTTCTTAAAATAAAAAAAAAATGTTCTTTTTTTTAAATTCATAATCTTGAGTCATTGTTGTACCTAGACTATGTACCGCTTGCCATCCCTACCCCAACCCCATGCCAGCGATCATGATAACTGATTTTTTTTTTGCATTCATAATGATGTTACTTTCATCCTTAGATAGATCTGAGTATACAGTGACAAATTCTCGAGCAACTGTAAAAAGTTCCTTTGAGATAGACGGGTAATATTCCTCGATGTCAAACTTTATTAGGGAACAATTGGTTTTATCCTTTATATTGCAAAATCAGTTGATGACATCCATGGTGTTAATGCATTGCTTCAATCCAAGGTACTCATTAATTTGTTTAATTAGCCATTCCAGGATTATTTTATTCATTCTACAAATCTCAGGCATAGTCGGATTTATAATCCTCGAGGTAGAATTTATCTCAAAGTAATGTTTATATTGGAAAGAAAAAGCCCTTTAAATTAAGACGGTACCACATCTTTCTTCTTTCAACAACAATGGATATCGTAATCGAACATCCCTCTCTAAATATTTCAGGTATTTAAAAGAAACAAATAAAACCGCCACAGTAAAATGAAATTATTTTTAAAAAATCGAGAATTTGTAGGTCATTAAATGACCCATGTCCTATTTGTCTACATGAAAAGCTATATATTATTAAGTTTCTTACAAATAATGATTTATTAAAACAACAAAACGAACTGTTTTTTAGTCATTGTAAATGTTTACAGTAAAAGATATTTAATAGGATTTTTATTAAAAAATCGATATATTATAATTTTATATCCATTATTTGATTACATATAATGGTACATATATTATTTATTTAATTCCTTGATTTTTAATCTTAACATTGCCATATCTAATGAAACATTTAATATAAGTGTTGTATTTTAAATCATGATAATTAAATATATAAAAATGATTTACTGGTACTAGAGGCCCCGTAAGACAGTCCTAAAGTAAATAAAAAATAATTCAAAAAAATAAAAGCCCCAAAATTAACCCATTGTTCTATAAATATTGTGTATTATTTCATTCTATCTTATGAATATATTCTAAACCAAAAGCAATAGTGACATTTCTAATAAAATTCGGCTCATCTAGACAAGTATGTATTACATACCCACACCTAACCTATAACCTACATTTTTTTTACTTTTCCATTTAACATTAGATCTGTCTTTTTATTCGTCAAACAAGATAACACCCATAAAATTTTGAAATCTTATTCTCCCCACTACTTAAACTCTTCAATATATATCCACACCACTTTCAAAAGTAAATCATTTTCTTCTGAAGTTATTAAATATTGCTTGATAATTGGAACAAATCAAATTTGATCTCCCGAAACATAGACATTTCCGTGTTGCGATTAAGAAATATTTTTTAAATAATAACATAATATTATGCTCTACTTAGTATCGCGTACTTTAAAAAAATAAATGCTAACGACCTGTGGATTATTAATCAGATTGTTCTTTCTCTTTATATATATATATATATATATATATATATATATATATATATATAAATAATCCGAAGTTAATCTTTTAGTTTTTTGTTTTTATTTAAAAAAAAAAAAACAGTGCTCGATACAAAAGTAGAGACTAAATTAAATTATTTTTGTTTTAATATATATTTATATATTATATATATATATATATATATATATATATATATATATATATATATATAGGAAAAATTGTCACAAATATTCTGTACAAAAATTAATTGTATAGACTAAAATGAGAATTGGAAAAGAAGGCACCTTATATTTAATGCAGTGATATTTAATTATAATATATGAATTTTACAGAGAAAAAAATAATTTCTTGTTTTTCGTTTTTTATACGTTTTATTTTAACCGGTTTCGTTTAGCTTTTCAAAATGTTTTAACTGTTTCTATCTCCACGTGTTGATACTTATGTTTTGAACAAAGGAAAACACTGAAAATAAAGGTGCGTAACTGGATATATGTGTCGTTTATGGTAAGGGTAACTTGATATAATCTATTTATGCTATCAGTTAAGTATTGGTTTCAACTTATTGATGAAAAATGTTTCCGTATAATACCGCCTTTTTTTGGTGTTCTGTAGTAGCACCGGTAGAATGGGAAGACATTAAAATTTGGCAGATTTTGTCATTCGCACTCCTCTTTATGTTGGCTAGGGGGTATTTTTCTGGTGGTGGGGTTCCCTGATTTGTTGAAGATCAACTGTCATCCTTTGGCGGAATACCTGGCTTGTTTGGCTAATGTAAATGTTCGTGGCAACCTTTTCATGCAGTTATGTATATTAAATTCTCTGAGTCGCACAAGAAAACGTTTGGAATTTAGATCCGTTTTTGAACTGAAATTCATGGCCCTCCAATAGGCATACCCCGCAAAGTGGTCGGTTGCATTCTTTCGACTGAGGGTTTTTATTTGTGTTCTGCAGTTTTAGTGAGTTAGGTTGTCTTTTACCTTTTATGAGCGGATATTTTTGTAATAATCTTTTCATTTTTATGTCCTTTAGTATGATTGGTAAATTTAGTTGTATAGAGGTGTGTAGAGTTCTGTGTTCTTTGGGTTAGAAGTTGAGATATAAAAAATGACCCCTTTTTTCTTTTTTTTCCGTTTTTTTTTTCGCGGAATGTGTGGGTGTTAATTTATTTTGCTTTTTTAATACTATTGTCGGTCAAACTTTGGGGTACCTTCTCTTGATGAGTATTTTTCATCTCTAGAAGATACTATGGTATCTTATGGTTGCGTTTGAGATTATTGTACATATCCGCTTGGTTATGTTTAGTGGGATGTTGGTACGAGTGTGTTTCGGGTGAGAAGATGTAAAAACGAGATATTGTCAAGTTTCAGTCTGTTTAATGCATATGCCGGTTCCTAGTTTAGTGATTTTTTTTCATATCAATGTGTCTAAAAAGGGAAATTATTTGTTTCTGTACTAATAGTGAATATATATATATATATATATATATATATATATATATATATATATATATATATATATATATATATAATAAATATAGATAACTAGACTCATTTTGAAAAACCCTCGAATTTTTTTATTTGCTAATCAAATCAATCTCGAGGGAAAAAAAGTTTTAAAAAAAAAAAGAGCTACAAACATGGACTTCTGCCGACAAAAAATCGCACAGATGCAGGTCTGAAGCCCAAAGAAAAAAACCCCGATACGAGTAACAACTAACTAACAAAAGAGCTCAATACAACCGTAGAGAGACCTAGATACACCTAGTGAGCCAGAGAAACCTATTTAGGTTTCACCTAAACGATCATCAGGGAAAGTTTGGCCAAACTTTCCTGACGATCCGTTTAGGGTGAAACCTAGGTAGGTTTCTCTGGCTAGGTGTAGGTATATCTATCTATATATATATATATATATATATATATATATTAACTGTTAACAGGCCGAAAAGAAGAAAAATAGAGCAACACACTTCTTTAAAGAAAAACAACTGAAATTTATATAACCAGAACCAAGATGTGTATTACACAGACAACGGCGGGTGGCATTAAAAGAACGCACTCTGGTCCCGCTCACAGTTTTCACATTGTTAGCAGTGATGAAACAGCTTTGAATACATCATTGGATAATGTTTATTGTTCGGCCAAGATAACAATTGCTTAAATACATATAACGTAGTATGAGTTATTCCAAATCGAATATGGCTTTCAACTGGGAAATAAACCACTTTTATTTCAATGCAGACTATACAGGCTTATGCAGCAGACCCAGAAGTACGGCCGCCATAAAATTGTCGCCTGCAGCAGAAAGTCCCCTCGCCCCACTTTAGCTATTGTCTGGATTGCCTAATTGATAGAAAGATATAGCAGTAAAAAGAATTTAATTTACTATTGTCTTTTAACAAGTCGAGTTGTATGTGCATATATTTTTGGGCTTCAATGGAATAAATTTACAATGAATTTACTTGGCAAATGGACCCCTTATGAACTTTCATAAAATATAATTTTTCTGATATTCTTGTTCTAGTAGGGTTACTTTATAGTAATATGAAAAATATGATTATTTTTGGTTGCATTGCCAATTGTACAACCAAATTTTAAATTTCTTTAATATACAGAGAAATTAAGAGTTTGTGGTCTATTATTCGAATCTTAATTTAAACAACAATCATAAAGTGTAAATTAATAAATTATATTTTTTTATTTACTTAAATTCAAGTATAAAAAGGCGTAAGAACTCATTAGTAAAAATTAATCTTAAATGTCATTAGATTTTCTTCCCTTTTTTCTCTTATGGCCAAATCACGTTGAAACACGGGTTTACGTACGATCACCGAAGTTAAGTAATGTAGAGAATCGTTAGTACCGAGATGGTTAACCATTTGGGAAAAAACAGGCTCTGTAAGCTTGGATGGGAGCATGTGTTCCAATTCCACTCGGCTTCGTTATATTTACTTATGTACATTCACACTTGTGAAAGGTATGGATCTACCTCTTTTCCCCAGGTAGAGGTTAATTAGCAGGACTTACATCAGTAAATCATTATTTTCTCAAAAAGATTATTAGGATCTAAAAATCATTTTGGGCTTTTAAATCACATGTAAAAGGTTGATAAGCCGTATAAAATGAAATCAATCTTTGTTCTTTGAATTCGAGCGATAAAACGGCAAATGAAATTGTGAAAGATGAAAAAACCATTCCTGTTGTAAGATCTTTTCCCAAGGTTATAAATTCTTAACAGTAAATGAACACGTTTCATCATGTCAACTTTTTTTTTAATTCTGAAAACGCATAAGAGGGGGATGAAAGCCTTTTAATATTTTACTTTTTTTTTAATTTGAAGACGCATATTCAGCAGCCGCATTTCTTGTTAACACAGAACGTCTCAAAGGATTTCTAGTCCTCTATTCAATCAGTTTTTAGATCAATTAACTAAACTGGTGTTTTTAGTTGTCAATTACGACATTTAAATGCCTGCCGTTGTCAAAAACGGACGCATCACAACGAAAGAACATCGACACATTTGGTGTGATGAATTTTTACTTGAACAAAAAAAGAAAACGTTTCACACACACACGTGCACATAAACAGACACGCGAGTGAACACACACGTACATACAGACACAGACAAACAAACACACAAAATCTCTCGTACGCACACGTATATATTCGGTGCTATTTGGCTTGTTCAATTATTATTTTCGAATCATATCAACATAGTATAACGTATTATAACATATACAGTGTAACCAGGGTATAAGAGAGTTGTCGGGACTGGAGAAGAAGTCTCTTATATCCGGATTTCTCTTATATCCGGGTTTGGTCTATTTTATATACATTAACACAGGCTCTAATTTGGGACCACAGAAAATCTCTCTTATATCCGGGTTTCTCTTATATCCCGGTTTCTCTTATATCCAGGTCTCTTATATCCGGGTTACACTATATATATATATATATATATATATATATATGAATATATATATAATTATTTTTTTTAAAAATAGTGCTCGATATATATATGAATATATATATATATATATATGAATATATATATATATATATATATATATATATATATATATATATATATATATATATATATATATATATATATATATATATATATATATATATATATATATATATATATATATATATATATAAATAAAAAAATCTACATAAAATATTAAAATATATCTTTTTTTAGAATATAAAGATAAACATCATGTACATCGGCGAAAATGTCTACACCGTAGAAATTTTAATTTGGAATATCTACATAGCAAACATAATGCTACTTCAGCTTGTTATCTACAAGAATAAGATAATAAGCTAAAGTAGCACTTGTTTTAATATGTAGATATCATTCCAAAATGAAATTTGTAAGGTGTAAATATTTTTCGTTGTAGATAACAAGACAGAGTAGATATTTTCCTTGCAGAAACGTAGCCAAAGTATTGTGTAAGAATAGTGCTCAATATCTGGACATTTATACATCTAGACTCTGTAAACATAGGAATCAATACTGCATTTTCGTGCTTCTTCCAACCAAGGCTGAAACTTTGTATTAAAGATAAAAAACAGAATGAAAAATGATTTATATTTCGGACCAAACATTGGACATAAACGAATCATGCTTTCATCTGTAACTAAAATATGATTCCACTAGAATATTTAGAAATAAGGGATGTATAATCTAAAAATTCTTCTATGTATCATGTTTCTTCAGAGCATGGCTCTCTTTATTTTTCTGTTTTTAATAAATTTTGTCTTTTTGTTATCTTTTCTAAAACTTACACCACCTTACAATTACTTCTGTTCTATACGTTATGTTTTTCTCTGTCCATCTTGTATTTAATTTGACTTGCGACTGTCAAATTTTTCAAGCCCTTTTTTCTCATTATGTCTCCTAGGCCTTTCAACCGTCTTTTCCTGATTTTAATTATGAGTGTTCATTTTGTTTCCGTTTTCTTTAAAATTTAGTCCTTGCCCACATGTTCAATCTATTACATTCTCAGCATCCTTCTGTAGAACCACATTTCTGTTCTTTTTTGTCTCTTTTTATCTGTGAGGAGATTGTCCAGCATTCACTGTCATATAGCAGGACTAATAATGCATAATAGTTCAGTATTTTCTCATTGTCTTTAACGAATTTTTTCTGTTTTTTTTTTATACATAGCTTAGCTTTTGCAAGGCATCTACCTCTATGTCAATGCACCATTGGATTTCAGTGTCTTCAGAACTTTCCGTCCTTTCTTAAAATACTACCCAGATATTTAAATTGTTGTATTTTTTTTATTTTAATACCTTCAATTTTTATTTTGCAAAGTTGGTCTATTCCTTTTGCCAACAACAATGGATTTTATCTTGTTGAAATAAATGTTTAGTTATTCTTCTAGATTTCCTTCTGTACGTGTTCTTGTAGTTTCCTTTCTGTACCTGCTATCAACACCGTGTCATCTGCATATCTTACGTTGTTAAGACTGTGGCTGCCATAATGAATCTAGGTATGACTTCTAATTCTTTGAGAATCACCTCACTGTATAAATTGAGTAAGTTCAGTGAGAAGAGACATGCTTATTTTACAGCCCTTTTTATTTTTGTATGTTTACTCAATTCGTATACAGAAAAATTAAAGTTAAATCTTCGAAACAAATTTTATGGAAAAGATAGTTTGGACTTCAGATTTAATTTTAAAAAAATGCAAAGAATCAATGTGGATAAATTAAAGAAAAATAGTTGAGAAAGTTATGTATATTTTATTTCATTTTAGCTTGAAAAAAACCTGAATGTGGTAGTGGGGTTTCTCGATATAGTAATTGAAAGTGGTGGTTATGCACTGATACGATATAGGCTCTGGTCATTAGACCAGCATGCTCATTGAGGGAAATATATCCATATATTTAAGCACATTAAGAATTGCATTCCAAGTGGACACATGTAATGCAAATCACATAAGCATATGCATACTTATACGCACACACACATGTATATGTATGTATATGTATGCACGTGTGTGTGTGTGTATCATGTGTATATATGTATGAGGGAGACTACCTTTCCTGAGTAAAAGTGGGGATTTTATGGTATTAGATGTTCGAAATAGATTTTAATCTTAAAAGAGATTATAAAACTTTCTGACATTTCTTTCAATTTTGAAGTGAAAGAGGGAAAATCGATACAGAATATCTGTTTAGATTTTCTAACTTGAGCCTCTTTTTTTTTTCAGAGAATCCGGTAATAAAAATAAGGATTTTTGAAAGCAAAATGGGAAAACACAAACAAGGAAGACATGACAAGATCACGAAATCAGAAATCCAGCCGAATGTTTTATTTTCGAAGATATTTTTAAATTTTACAAAATCCTTATTTTATTTTTTCACTCGATTTCAAGCCATCAAAACTGAATAATTTCTTTAAATTATTGAACACGAATAGCTCACATTTGTTTAGAAATAGTGCCTCCATTATGTATAGCTTGTGAACGCATGAATGTACACTTATCGACGCATTGAAAATTCCTTCTTCGAACGGACATACATTTTATGTACAGGGATTTTCGTATTCATCTGTTTATTATTATACAGAAATATACACTCAAAACCTACACACACACATGCAGACGCACAGACACACACACACACACACATACACACACATATATATATAGTATTTAAAACGTATATATATATATATATATAATTTAAAGCCTTATTATAGTGGACACTTGTATGACAAATACATGGCTCCATAACACACGCACTCACACACATTCAATATGTACACACGCATACAAGCATACATATATTATATAATATTAATAATAACTATAGATTTTCTTTGCTTGATGCAAAACTAAGAGTCTAATCGTTGCAATCGTCAGGTGCTGTCTGAAAACTCATCAACCACAGAGAAGTGTGTTACTAGTAAGGAAAAAATGCATATTCATTAATAATTTTATTTTATCTCTATCATTTATCAACCACTATTTTATTGGCAAGAGCATTAATACATACACAAACACACACACATATATATATATATACACACAGATATATGCACACACACACGAATATATATATATATATATATATATATATTTATATATAATTATTCATATATACCTGTATATGTAATAATTATTCATAAATACCTATATATAAATAATTATTCATATATATATATATATATATATATATATATATATATATATACATACATTCACACACACATTCACACACACACGAAGTTCAGCGTTATACCAGCCGGATATGTACATGTATATTTTTTATTATTATTATATATATATATATATATATATATATATATATATATATATATATATATATATATATATATATATTACAAGGAAGGAAATATAAATTATTACACAACGAGTGATGGTTATAACCAATAATAACACATTTTATTTCCTAACAAAACTTTTTTACATATAGCTATATATATATATATATATATATATATATAAAAATATATAATAAAAACTTAAACACTAATATTCCATGGTCATAATTTATTCCATTGGAATCGTAAATACGTATTTAGTTTAAGCCTTTTTATTATATCCTTACTCTGTCCTGGACATTGACTTCTACCTGGATTCTATCCCCTTGGCATTTTTTTATACAGATATATATGTATGTGTATGTGTATGTATGTATATATATTTATATATTTTGCACATGTATGTGTATGTGTGTATGTATATATATTTATATATTTTGCATATGTATGTGTATATTTACCATAATATTATATATATATATATATATATATATATATATATATATATATATATATATATATATATATATATATATTTACATTGAGCTGTTTGATTTATCCCCCCTTGAGGAGATTATCCATACTGATTACCAAACTTTCTATTACGTAACTATATATATATATATATATATATATATATATATATATATATATATATATATATTTTACATTGAGCTGTTTGAGTACATCCCCTTGAGATTATCCATACTGATTACCAAACTTTCTATTACGTAACTATATATATATATAATGCATGTATAATCTTGGGTTTTGCCGCTGTCATTTTCAAAAAAGAATATCAAGGAAGCCATGTGCAGGGTTTTCTTTAATGGCTCCCGCCTGCCAAAATAAATTTTTTAAGAGACAGTAGATAGATGTCTATCGAGGAAGAATAGCTAGATAGATAGACAGACAGACAGAAACAGCTTGCGCATCATCATCGACAATGCAGGATTACTGTCACTTTTACAGATTAATCGATCATCATATATACAACACTTGCATTTTTAATACAATTATTATTTACTACTAAGGTGTGAAACTGATAATACATATGCAATATCAATTATTAAGTCTCAACTTTGCACATCTACAATTTCTTTGGCCTCGATATTTTGTACTTACTCCCCATAACTCTAAACGAGAAAATTACACACAAACCAGCAAACACACATCGACACACACACACACACACAAACACAAAAACACAAACACACACACAAATCAAAACGAAAAAAAGATATTACTGAAGAAAAATATCACAGAAAGAAGAAAATACTTAGCTGTAAATAACATATCTAGGATATCCAGTCATTACTTATCATTCAGGCTCTTCGCGATCTTCAAGCAACCAGAAGTAAATGTGATATATATTACATAATCATAGGTATATATGAAGAGACAATATTTAGTTCTTTACAAACGTTTAGTTACTTTAGAACGGGGTTCCTCTAAAGAGCATGACGTTGATATAAATAAATACTTCTGGGAGGTGAGTTTAACTATTTACATTATCACTAGACGGAATATTTCCTTCTCATTTGACTCGATTATTATCATTTTGTGCTGGTGTAAAATATGTCTCTATTTCAATTCACAATTGTAGGTTGACTAGCATGTCAAATTCTGGTTGATAATGCTAAATGTATATAATTTTTGTGCAACTTTTGACAGCGCTTTTTCTTAATTTGACATAAAATACAAGGTCGAATTCAAATGTATCGGGACTGATGTTATAAAAAACACACAATATATATATATATATATATATATATATATATATATATATATATATATATATATATATATCAATTAGGTATTTAATCTTCTTCAAAACAATCCCCTTCTGAAGCCACATCCTATCGAGCCTCATTTCTATTGATGGAAGCATTACTGGAACTTCTTTTTTGGTATTGAGAGAAGGTGCCTTGCCACATTCTCTTGGATTTCCTCAAAGTCTTGAAATTCTGTTTCTGTCAAGTGGGATATGAATTTTGAAAAGAAAAACGTCTAAAAGATCGAGATCTTTGGAATATGATGGTTGTCAGACCTGAGGAGTTTTGTCTTCTTCAGAAACGGCTGCCACAAATCAGGGTCACTGATGGAACCTCTGTGATGTGATGAGACCACCACACAAGCAGTGCTATAAACAAAGGATGTGAGTGAGAACATTATAACTTAGTGTGTATGTGTGACAGAGTTCAGTGTCATTCTATGCCGAGCGGCTTCCCTGAGCGTACTTTTGCTATGCTACTATAGAAGCCACCCTTATATTTTTATGACACCTCCTAGTGAGTAATATGTTACACGTATGTAAAACTGACTTGACCGAGGAACTTTTTATTAGTCTAAATAAATTTCTTCTTGGTTGAAACTAGTTATATCTTATTTTTCTTTCATTTTATCATTTGATTAACCAGTATTATTCTGATATATATATATATATATATATATATATATATATATATATATATATATATATATATATATATATATATATGTAGATACATCGTACAGGATAAATGCTGTTTCAAAATTTTAAATGGTTATTGCATCATCATTTATGGTTTGATAACTCGCCCAAAAACGTATACTAGCTGTTTTGGTATTTACTGCAACAATATTTGTAAAAGTTAAAAGAAAGCATATAATTGAGCAATATGAAAACGGACTGACTCCTCTTATGGTTTTTCAAACTGCAAAACATCTTTGAATCACTAGAATGTTTATTAAAATGAAAATCCACCGAAACAACGGGACTTCCTCAATCAAACATAGACAGAAACCAGGGAATCTCTGCACTTTGTGAATGCCAACACTCATTAAACAGATGCGTGAAAAATCAGGAGTAATCCAAGAAGGGCAATGGGAAAATTGGTAAGAAATAAGGAACATCGGGGAGAACTTGCGGTGGCTATGCTGAGATGATCTAGGGATGCCATCTTACAAGATAACCAAAAAAATAAAAAAAAACTCTTTCATCATAATGAAAAAGAGAATTCAAAGAAACTGAAAGAGATTCGTGAAGGCCCACAACATAACATCATAAATTTTCACTGTCGAACAGACATTTAATCGTCAAAATGATGGCGTTCTTTCAACAAGTTGTCAGTCAGTTCCTTCCGCCTCATGGAAGTGTCTCATAACAGTTTAACAACTTGAACGGCGTGCTGAAAGTTTTTTTTTTTTTCATCAGAAAGTCGCGCATTCGGATTCCAGTTATTGCCAACACACGATGACTCGGAATTAACTCTCCCAGTAAAATTTACAATAATATATTTCAGAAATATAGTTAAATAAGTGGCCGATAGCGATTGGAGCAATTGACGAACAGTTTTTGTACTAGTTCATTTCCACCAAACCGAAAAATGTAAGAACGCTAGAAAAATCAAATCAAAAAATTTCCTTTACGTCATATTTAACGAAAGATGTGTAAAACAAAGGTTGCTTCCGTAACATACATTAATCATATATATATATATATATATATATATATATATATATATATATATATATATATATATATATATATATGTATATATATGTATGTATGCATATATGAGTGAGAATAGCTTCACACGCAAAATTTCAAGTTTCAAATAAACAGGTCTGGACAGTATTCTGCACTTTTATTAAAAAATTCAACATGGGCATAGTGCTTGAAAACCCCATATATATTTGGCATTCAGCGTTGTTTAATGGTTAGCAAATTTGTCTCGCTAGATCAGCAGAATAGTTAGATCATCAGTAGGTGCACTATATATATATATATATATATATATATATATATATATTACCTACCGATATATATATAGTGCACTATATATATATATATATATATATATATATATATATATATATATATATTTTGTGTGTGTGTGTGTGTGTTGGTCCTCCCAACAAACTTCGAGTTTCAAATGAACTTGACAGGATGATTATTTTACTAATTTTTATTAGACAACGACTGAAGACACCATTTTATTAAATATTAATTTAAAGCGATACCCTGAAATTCTGTATGAAAGTGTGTGAAAAAATGTCATAAATATTTAATGTAAGCAATGTTTGGAGTCTAACTATTCCGATATATTTTTTCAGTAAAGAAAAAAGATGAAAATAATAATCAGTCCTGCTCATTTTATTTGAAACACAGATGTAAACACATATCTCCGCACAGACTTATGTAAAACATGTAAAACCCAGAAAATCTGTTAATATTTAATTATCGGGAAAGCTGGAAGTATTTGCGTTTCTTTAAAAAAAAAAGTTCACATCTGGCTGTCGATGAATTCTTGAATGAACGCGCCTCCTGACGTTTTCGTGCACGCAACAGTGTCGTTACGATTGTACGCCGCTTTACGACCAGCATTTATATTACGACTTTATAGCCAACAGATGAGCGCTCCGTGTCTAAAGTCATGTCTTCCTAAACTCACGGTCAGATAAGATAGCTGTTACACGGTCTACAATTTACCTCTGATCGTCCTTCATTAATAATTATCATTACACATAATTTACTCGACCCCCTTTTGACATTCTTGCTATGATTTCTAAGTGATAGACGGCCTGCCTTTTCCTGCAGATGGCCGTTATATTATAAGAGAGAACGGTCTCTTTCAGGAACATTAGAAAGTGAGAAATTTCGAAGAATTAGAATTAATTATCAGTGCTGTCGTGAGGTAAAACAGCTGACTGGTACTTAAGATATATTTTTTTAAGTATCTCTTTTGTAATTTTGCTCATCCCTCCTTTCGTCTGTTAGTTCCTTATTTAGTCCGCACGACCGTTACGCCTTCCTTATAACTCATAAATAATGGTCTATTCCGATTTGACGCTATTTAGAGAAACTGAAAGGAAGAAAAAACGAAAGAAAGAAAGATGGGAAGATAAAATCATAAAATGAAAAAAAGCTGTTAATTACAAAACTTTTCATTTGTACACTCTTACTTATAAATAAAATTATTAATAAAAATCCTTGCAAAACAGGTTTTCGGTTAATATATATATACATTTTTTCATTGTAGTAACACTTTTCGAGAAATGCGGCCGTATCAATAATTACCAAGTCAAACATTGTAGTTAATTTACTGTTCAGTACCAAGAAATTATCATTCGTTATTTTTGGCTTTAGTAATTGGATATTTCGAGCGTAAAAATGCGGAAAATAAGAAAGAGTAACATTTATGTAAACGAAAAATTCTCTGCTTATGTTACCAAGATAAAGAAGCGATTGTGGAAAATAGTATAGACAGAGTATGTGAGAAACGCGGATGTTTTAAGGAGAGTATCCAGTACAAAATAGTTGTTGACAACAATCGGAAAGAGACAGCTGAAATTTATATATTGGGGTTGCACATAAATAAAAGAGGAAAAGTGCAGCACAGAACAGAGAAGACATATAAGAATGCGAAATTTACCTTTGAGAAGCTATGGTGAATGCACATTTTAGAAACATTAGGAAATTATTAATATGACGATTAATCTTAAGAGATAAGATAATGTGCCCTTACCAAAAATTAAAAGAGTGACGATGGAATAACAAAAGATACCTTTCAAAAACTAAGAAACATATTAAGGAATAGGCTCCTATCCTTAGAAACAAATATATGGTACCAAAAGTTCAAAATATGATGCCTTGTGGAAACTAAGAAAAATATTAAGAAACAGGATAATTTCAAGGGTTAATCTCCTATATGTTAGTGAATGTGGGACAATTATCTCATACGAAGAATAGACTTCAAACAACACAGATGTGGTTATTCTAACGAATACTGAGACTATCTTATTACTATATAAAACTCTGTGAACTTTGTGTGTTTGACAGAAGTTATATATAGAGAGTGGGAAAAAGAAAGATATAAACAAGTCATATAGAGAGAGTTCGGAAATGAAATATTTAAATTTATTATCGTGTATAGCCGATTTTCTTACGTAAAAGTGTATACAACACACGAAATGCGTCCCAAAACAGGATACGACAGCTGCCATCAAGGTCCACGCCACTCTCGCTTGTGAACCTCACGATCTCATGCTAAAAGCGACAACGCTGACAAGCTTCAAAGAGACCGCTTCAGACTACGGCAACACCGTTCGCAGTAAGAAACTAATTCTATCTCTCGTATCCTCTTTACTATGAACCAAGCACACACGTGTTAACTTTTTACACAAACACACATATAACAACATTTCATTTTTTTTCACATACGTATACAAAGAGAATTTATATTTTATTCCAGTATAATGTATTCCAGTTGCTTGTATTCTTGTCGTTATATTAAAAATTAATTTGTGGAACTACGTTGCTTTTTCTACTGAATTTGATTCTTTCAATCACAGCTACACAACAATATTTTATGTTATTGTATTGAATCCCAACACTCCGAATTTTGACATTCCAAGCTCTTATTTCCAATTTTAATCAAACAGACAATTTTTCTAATGTTGAAAGCAACTTCAATAATTGCAAATAAATGTATTTTTAAAATATCTCTACTTTCACGAACTCTTGATGAAAATAAATGTAAAAAGTAAACACAAGGTTTGACCCAACGGGTCACAGGTGGTCTAGTCATTATTATAAAATCGGGGTAACGAGAAATTATTAAGGATCCCAGAAATAACAATGAATGCGTCACTATCATGAAGAAAAGACTAGAAACGAAGGGTTGGTGACTTTGACAGGTACAGGATACATTGAAAGCACGATAAACAAAGAAGGAAACTGACTAATTTGATTTAATTTTAGTAAATATATAATGATTCATTCATTTAATATACCGAACCCAACTGGAATTGAAACTCTGCTCTTCGATTAACAATTCTGAACCATTATCCATTGCACCACCTGTACATCCAAGCTTACAGCATCTAATGTCGGTGTTTCAACATGATTTGACCGTAAGAGAGTAAATGTATAATAGAAAAAAAAAACAAAAAAACAAAGACGTAAAAGACGAATAGGTAAGTACCAAAAGAGAGGAAGCTGTGGAGAGTAATGATCACTAATATTCTGAAGAGGCGTAGAACATGTAGAGAGCTAGACCACCTTTACTCAAATGTAATTTTTGTAAGAGTCAATATCAGTCAATATTTTAAAATGTTTTATACAGAAATATGAGTTATATTTTTAAAATTAATTAACTAAAATCTTTTCAAATATCATTTCGCTAACTATTACTTCTAATTAATTACTAGAATCAATTGCAGTTCTAAATGTAATGAAATACTAGCGTTTATAACGTAACTTCTTCAATAATATTAATTGATGACTTGTTTGAAACGTTACAGTATTGTTATTCCCGTCGACCCACCACCGATGTTTCATTTTCAAACTTTTTATCACATCGAAAATGGGAATTCTGAGCCAAAAAGGAAAGAAGAAATGTGCACATAGTTATTTGCATTTGATAAATTTACTAATTCTTTTACTAACAGCAGCAACATAAAATTTTGGCGTTGTGTACAAAGCTATAGGTGCAATGAAGTCAGCGTTGAAAAACCAGGTGCAAAATAAGTGAATTATTAGCAAATGTATCTCATAGAAGTGTATGAAGGCAGATTAAATAATTTTGCAGTTTTTTTCTTCTTTTTCACAACGATCTCCAACTGTATATCTGAGAGTAATTTCATGCAATTTTCAATAAATGTATAAATTAAAAAAAGTATATTAATGTATAAAAAATGGTCCTTAGATTACTTTTATTTGTTTTTAAAATGTCGACGAAAAATTTTCACCGTTTGCGTGTCGGGTGTGTAGATTCGCCCTGTAGCCTGTTATTCCCCAGTCCTAAAGTATTGACTAATAATCGTTTTACTGATTTAAATTTGAAACGATAAAAATAATAAGACATTGTCTTCACGCGTAGGGCTAACCGAAATCAAGTAATATTTTAAAATTTGATACAACAATGAATATTAATCTGATGAATAATGAACGAGGATCTGGACATTTTTTTTCTCAATTTTCGAGATGTGGAATTGTCGTCAATATATGATAAGCTCATTTATTATTATTATTATTATTATTATTATTATTATTATTATTATTATTATTCCGGTCGTTTAACCCTCCAGTCTTCATCAGATGCCCGTCTTCATGCAGGGTGTTGAGATCCGTCTACCCAGGGTTTTGTTGCTATTTGAGTATCGGGATTCCAAACATTTAACAACAACACATCTATTAGATGAAATATAAGTGGGTTATTTTCTGAAGGAAAATTAGAAGCAGAACGTCTATTGAAATAATATTTATATATTCTTTTTCAGAAATATACAATCAAAATAAAATTTTCAATTCTTCTTGCTGTGAATTTTGTTTTGTAAAGTAATTAAGCGTTTTCGATATAGTGTGATATTTGTGAACATTCTTACTTTATGACGGTCAGTCGAATGGGTTTGTGAGTTAGGTGACACAGGTTTAGTAGGCGGTTACTGGTTAATTCCTATCGCTTGTACGCCTTAGTTGGTGGCTGTTGGCTGTGTCTCTTCCTTTGTGTGCGTGTTTGTGTGTGCGGGTGTGGGTACACATGTGTAGATGAAGATGGCCTCCGAAATAGTTTTGATCCTCGAAAAGAATGATGCTTCTATTTTATATCAGTAAAGTATCAGTAGAGATGTGAACTTTTTGAATACAAAGGTTAGAAAATAATTCCACACTGGCTTGCAAAAATCTTTTTCTCGAATTTGAGCTAGTCGTGAAAAAAGATATTGTCATTTTCTAAATGGTCCAAAAACATGTTAGATCTGCAACTACGACAGTAAGTATTTGGGCAGTATTTGCCCTTGTAATGAATGTTTATCCAACAAACCTTCTGATATGACTTTATTGGTTGAAAAATATATATAGGATTTAATTCCTGTAAGGGTAACCCGCTCTAAATTTCAGAAGAATCCTTCATGCAAAAACACCGTATTAGCTTGCTCTCATTCCGTTTTCCATGTTTAGGGGAGATAAATCATATTAGTTTGTGTCGGTTGCCTGTTTCTTGCACTGGGCTAGATTACGTTAACTTTTCAACACTACTCAAAATGTCTGCTAAGTATCCCGATATATTTTGGATCAACGCTTGAATCTATTTCATCATAATTTTCTTACACTCCATAAATTGAATAAGAGGCTTCGGTTCGAAATTCTAACGAGGTTACACAGTATGAAGATAGGCATCTGAAGAAGGCTCATATAATAACCAAGATTAGAATGCTCGTGCGAATAGTATAAAATGACGCTCTGAATTGCTGCGACAAAAACAACTGAAATTAAGATTTAAAATATTCTAGTCAAAGGTAATATTTTACCAGCAAAAAAAATGTTATGCTGCTGAGAAAGAAAATCTTTTAAAAAAGCAAAATATTTTTCTTCATAATTTCGTGATTAAAGTTGCACATAAAATCTTAAATATCGTTTATTTTTCATTAATAAATCGTTGTCCATTAAAATAACATAAACTTTAAATCTGAATTGAAAGTTATTCAACTTGATAACTAATATTTATTTGAATCACTATCGTTATATACAATATACGTAAGATAATAGTATTATATGTCAATTAATTATCGATAAGATTTTAAAAACGTCGATTTTCTTAATATGCTGGGAATTCATTATGGAATATTTTTAATATGCAGCTAAAATTAAGCCTACGCATGAAGTTGAATGGAGGATTTTGATTCGTTGCTTAATAGTTTGCTTGTTAGATGTGTATGTACTATATATGCATACTAAATACAAGTGCCAGTTCAATTAAATTCTTAACTTCCATTTTCCGTCAGCACGTTATTTTTCAAATAATATTCTCGGCGGCATGATTATTTCCTTCCATATAATTAAGGTTAGATACTAGTCCCGGTGGAACGTTTAATTGAGCAGTCGCGTTTATTTGCACCTGATAGATTCACGCCGTCATGACTCTTTCAGGCGGCATTTGTATTTGGTACTTGGTAAAAAATACAGTGTAACCCGGATATAAGAGACCCGGATATAAGAGAAACCCGGATATAAGAGAGATTTTCTCTTGTCCCAAATTAGAGCCTGTGTTAATGTATATAAAGTAGACCAAACACGGATATAAGAGAAACCCGGATAAAAGAGACTTCTTCGCCGGTCCCGACAACTCTCTTATATCCGGGTTACACTGTACAGTGTCCATAAATTACCTGGGACACTGCTACTGTTTCTTGCATCCATTATAGTTCAGATCCATCAATATCCTTCTTTGCATATTAAAGAACTGTTAAAGTTTTAATTTGATATATATTGTCTTTTTCTAATTCACTTTCATTTGTCTTTTTAGGTAGATGGTGAAATTGCTTATTATAGATCCCTGATTTTAATGAGACTTACAACACCGTAAGAGAAATTGCAATGTGTATTCTGGTTCGTAGAGACAAAATCAGACACTTAATTTTAACAGGATTATAGTTTAATTTATGGAACAGAAACACTAAATGGTTTTATCATCTGTGCCTTTTACAAGAACAGGAAGTGTCTTATATGAAACCAAAATTGAGCATTGTCTAGATGTGTTTCGTGCAACCAATGGAATCCATGTGGAAGTCTTCTGATGTTTTTAAATAAAAAATAATTTGTTTAACTACGTTTTCCTGTAAACCATGTAGAGATATTTTTTAATTTTTTTTAATTTTTCAAACTGTACAGATAATTTATGAGCAGCCTATCTTAAATAGAAGAATCTTAATATAAAAATCATTATCTCAAAAGATAATGCTTAACGTCATCGTCATTCTTGCGTTTCGTGTGCCGCTAGAATTCTTACCAACTCCACTGTCATTTCATCTTGTGATTTAAAAATTCAAACGCTGTTAATATCTATGTCGTAGATTACGATAGACGAAATCATACACCCTGTTTTTGATTCACTTAATTCGCACAATAGACCATTGCAGACGTGACAGCAGAATATAGCAATATATCATGTAGCTTATACATTAATAACTAACTTCCGGCAAAATTATTAACTATCTTCCGGCAAAATCTCAAGTTCCGCCAGTTCAGACTTAAAAGCTATGATACGCTACGCTACTTTCACGCAGTTAAATAACACTCATTTCCTCCGTATTTCAAATGGAAAAAGAAATTTCCACTAAGGTTTTTTTTTAACAGACTTCCTAAAGGATGCTTCTCTTAACACGACAAACCTAATCGTTATTTTCTTCCTTATCATCATACTATACAATTCCTACAACCTCTTCTTCAATTTGTATCACACACCTTATTCATCATTACTCTTTAAAAAAAAATCCTCTAACACGAGTGTCTCTCGAGCATTTTAGTGGATGAATTTTATTTTTAAAAATCCATTCACACCAGTTCAATATTTCGCTTACGCGTTGATTCTCTATAACATCACCACTTACCTTTAGTCCCAGCAACTCAAGCAATTACAAATAGGACACGCTATGCTACATACACGGAGTCGAATCTCATTTATTTCCCCCGTATACCAAATATAAGAACTTTTTTTCTCTCAGACAGTATTTTCAAAAAGATCGCCATAATGTGGAACAGACTCCCACATGGGTGCTTTCCATGGTGACTACAACTGTAACTTCATCAAGTGTCAGTCATTATATATCCTCTTAATCTTTGATTCCTACCATCTCCACTTTCATTCATAGCTTATTCACTATAACCATTTTAATAGTAACCGTATATCTTTAGTGTGCCTCATGCTTTGTACTGGGTGAATTTTAGTATTACAAAAATGAGATTTACGTTAAAAATAATGAATATCAAAGTACAAAAAAATTAGATCAGATTCACCAGCAGGGAGCCTAATAAATTTCCATTCACAAAGAATTAGTTTCTGTTCACAAAGAATTAGTTTCTGTTCACAAAGAATATATTTCAATGTTGAAATGTAAGCAAACGTTTATTGTTATTTTAACTTCAAGAATGGTTTTGATGGACTGAATATAAAACAGGCACTCAAGATTGTAGGGCGGTAGTCTCAACAATCTCGCCAATGCTGCTGTGATTTTTGTAGCAAGTAGGCTTTTACATCGTGGAGTTTCTAGCCCCATGCTCAGTTGGTTTCCTCCTAGACTGGTTGCTAACCAAGACTAAAAAGCCCAAACTACAATTTATCTCTTGTTGTGAGAATATATGTATCCACATTTTTCCAGGTGTATTTGCGCGAAATCAAACACAACATCCTCAGCACACCAGTGTCAATTTCGAAAGCGATAAGCACTAATCTACGCGAACATCCTGGATATAAAACACGAGGAATTCAAAGAGAGCATATCCGTTAAAGGAACGGAAAATGGAATTATATTCTAACTAAATATCCTACGTTCAATTTCGCACAAATGCCCTTGCGAAAAGAAGGAATCCATTTTTTCGCCGCCAGCTATTGTTTAAATAGCAGTGTAGATTGTGCTCCCTAGCAATGGATAGCAGTCAGCCTAGGAGGAAGACTACTTTCAATGAAAAACATTGGAGTAGGGCACGGCGAACCACTTTTCCAAGAAGCAATGGCTATTCACAGATAACAAATATATAGAAACTGTGAGGAGCTATGATTATCGACATCCTCAAGTAATATGGCATTAAAAATGAATGCATACTTTTTCCCCTTGCATGAAAAATGAGATCCTTTCAACAATATTCATACTTACTATTCATTGTTATTCAAGGCGCTTGTGACTAAAAAAAAGTGTACGAATCGAGAAGCGGAACAAACGATCCGTGGCTGGTTATCGATTTATGAGTGATTTATCACTGGTGACGTGTCATAATTAATGCAACTGACCAGAATCAAAAGGGTAACTGAAGCTTGATTAACGAAAGATATATCAAGCTCTAAATTGTAATATTTGGGCTGGTTGCATTCATCTATTTCAAGGCATATAAACAACTGCTGAATTATACAGGGTGTCCCCACCAGGAAAAATTACATCATTCTTTTAGTTCCAAAACAGAGCCTATTTTTACTCAAACTGCCTCAAATTTTAACAAAATTTGTAAAAAAAAAAAAAAAACTAAGTTGACTGTATAGACGTATCTCAATGAGAATCTACCAGAAAGATGTATCGGGCGTGCCAATGACAATGACTGTGCTCTTGAAATATCAACATCTTCACCTGACTTGACACATTGTGATTTTTTTTCTATGAGGCTACGTGAAAGGGCGGGATTATATCAACCATCTTCCTACACGCATAGAGGAACTTAAGCAGTGAATCACTGAGTCGCTAGGGAATGTTACGAAAGACATGTTACTAAGTGTTTGGCAGGAGCTGGACAAGAGACTTTATGTGTGTTGTGTCACAGGTGGTTCGCATATTGAAGCTTTCAGAAGCATTGTGAAATCGGTTATAAAATCTACGTTCATTTTCGAATTTTGATAAAGAAATTTTCTATTGTTTAACATGAAGCCTGTTTAATTTTTGTTTGACTGGGACAAGTAGTTAGATATTCAAATTTTAAATTATGACAATTTTGGGGTGAACCACCACCCGTATAATGCCGAAAGTTTTAAGTCTATAAGCATTTACTTGGATTGCGGACTAGTAAAAATTGATCGTTCCAATAAGCATTTATTTGGTTGTGTTTTAAGAAAATATTTGTATTTTTATATTTAAGGCTACAACCATTAACTTAGTTCTGCATAATGAAAGATTGCTCGTTTATATCCGAGTCTAAACATTTATTTCGCAGTTTTAACTATATATATATATATATATATATATATATATATATATATATATATATATATATATATATATATATATTATATATATATATATATATATATATATATTTACATTTAATATTAATATCAACAAGATCTGTAAATATTCTTCGTTCATAATTGATTCTTTTAGCATTAGTTTGGAAATGTGTAAATATGGTCACTTATATTTGGGTATTTCATCTTTTCGTTTGTTAGAATATAGGTAAATATTTCTTGGTTATATATGAGTTTATAAGCATTTAAGTGGTTCCTGGATATGGGAAAGTGACCTTTCATGCTTTAATCTGTATATGTTTCATTGTTTCGGATATAGATAAATATCGATCGTTTATATTTAACTTTTTAAGCATTTATTAGATTCGCAATAGTTAAACATTCACCGTTTTAATTTAAGCCTACACGTATTGATTTAGTTCAAGAATAGCTAAATAATAGCACTGAATTAGCATATATTGGCCGTTAATACTTGAATCTAATAAGATTGTGCTATTCTTAACTTTAGCTCTCGAAATAAAAGACACAATGTTCACTAAAGATAGAGAGTTACTGAGTAAGATTGTAGTAAGGGGGGCGGTGAAGGAAATCTTATGAAGTTATGTAAAATAGATCCTGGTATTGTAGAGATTAAGAATATAGTTTTCAGAGAAACGCACATAAAAAAAATTCCCCTTTTGAGGAAGAAGCTGTCTCAGGGGGAAGTACTCCTTACCAAAGAAACACGAATGGAGTGGTTATGATTTACCACCGTGAACATAGCATGTCGGGTTCTAGCTTTGAAAGTCTCAGCTGGTGACACTAAGGAATATAACTCGTTAGAAACATTTGGCATATTAATAGCGATAGAGTAGAGAGAAACTAGTAATGTTCCCTCTGTGGGATAAGAGTTGAAAGGACGGAAAATAATTCATCAAACTCTAGACCGCGTAGACGCCTTTGGATTCTGTCACAGCTGGACAGAGCCCAGAGGCACCAACCCAGATATGGCTATTGCTATATGTAGATGCCGATCGTTTATTTCTGAGATAATAAACATTTGATTCGGGATTTATTTTTTTGTGAGTTTACAGCATTTTTTCGTTCATGGATGTATAAATATAGATTGTTAATACCTGAGTTTTATGCAGTTAATTTCCTGTGGTTAATATTTCTGGTTTATATTTAAGCTTTCCGACATTTGTTTTTATTTCGGAGATATGCAAATATTGATAGTTTACATTTGAATCTATACGGATTTATTTGGTTCAGGAATAGATAAACATTCGCTGTTTATATATGAATTTATAAGAGTCAGACGATGACCTCTAACTTCAAGGCTCGTTTTGATCACGGGCACTTGGCCGTTCATTCCAAAAGGAAAACCCTACGCCATAGTCGGTGACTTCAATCTATCAATGCCCCCCTCCATCGATGGCATATGTTTGTAGCCAGTCCGATGATAATACAGCACCAATAAATGGAGAGATCACTAAATTGAATCAACGACCATATGTCCATGGTCAAGGCGAAGCACTGGCTGGGGTTTGGCCGCGAGAAAGATGATCTCTGACAAGTTTACTTCCCAAAGTCACGCTGCGAATAAACGAATATCACTGGCTTTGAACCCAGATATGCTGGAGTGGAACTAGTCAGTTGTTTAGTTGCGCAGTGATCCTATAATAACATGTGACCATGAGACCGATGATGATTATGATGATGATTTGTTTTCAATTTAAGTTGTAAATAAAAACTTCGTCTATTTCGTAGGAAATAAGCAGTAGATTTTTTCGTATAAAGTTCATCTTTCCATAATTCTCCATCTTGCATGCATAAGTACTTTCAGATTTTTAATGAAAAAAAAAAAACATTTACAAATCCATGGTTATTTAGATTATGCCCCGTTCCACCGACTGGCGTGAGATTTTTTTTCTGTACAAGGCTCTGGGACCGCTCGAGGTAGAGGGTTACAGAGACAGAGGTACAACTTATGCGGATATGTACGGAAGATAACGGTTAATTGAACAGGTTAAGTTTGTAATGATCGGGGAAGAAGCTTGTTAGGAGTCGGTTCCACAAGGTAGCAGTTTGCGGGAAGAATGTGCTTGGGCGGAATTTGCATCTCATCGGGGGGGGATATGAATGGAATTACGGTGGTTCGCTACAATGTGCGTGGCGTGGCGGGTCTTGGCTTTAAAGTTTAGGAAATATCGATAGAGAAGTGAAAGGATTGCGACGACTCTTCTATGAGAAAGTGGGTACGAAGTGGAAGATATTTGGGAGTCTCTTTTAGATTTTATCGAGTGTGTAAAGTGAGGGCTTGCCAGTTTCCGTTCATATTTGACAAGAGTAATATATTTTCGGATTATTAATATTGTGGCTTAAAAAAATGAGTCCTGGTAGGACTTCTAATTCCCTCAGTTCGCCACACTGTAATGATTCCATAAGTCTGGGAGGATGTATTAATGCGTATTTTGAGTGTATCTTAGCCGTCATGTTTCTATTCTCACCAAGGATCGACTCTTTCCATAAATAGTGTCATACTGCTCTTTCTATAGCTGCTCTTCGTAATCAAAGATATTTTTATACTGAAGTAAAACGGAATTATCTCCTTCTACAGAGGAATGTTAAGCGGTTAAACACCCGTGATAACTTTAAATGGAATTCTGTTTTTTCGCCTATTCTTGAATCAAGTCCATACCAATGTGACCATTTCAATCCGAATTTCTTAATTAGTACTTTACTTAAAGCAGAATGGCAAGGAAAATCAGATTAATGACACATAATTACTGTGTTATAGTAACAGAATCGTTTAAGTTATTCAGACACAAAGGTTGAAAAGTTGTATAAACGTTGGTTGTGTTCGTAAATTAAAATTTCTCTCTGATTTATTGCATTTCGATAGCATGGACCTCCAATTTGCATGGTCTAGAGAGACACAGATGTAATTATCATTGATGCAGTAAATGAACTGAACCTCAGAAAGGGCAAATTGAATATACGATATCACAGACGCAATCAACTGGTAGCATTTATGGTCTCTCAAATGAAAGTAACATCCGGCAAAATGGGCAGACGTAATTTTCCGGGGTGTTTAATTACTGAATGGAAGTGCGACGTGATTAGCTAGAATTGTATTAAGCAATACAAAATGTCCGATTAACAATCAATCAATGCCCAACACGATACTTTGATACCCAGACAAAGGTTTTTAGTATTCTCTACACTTCATGGTGCAGTATTTCCTTTTCAGCATATCATTTGCATGTTTAATCGCGTCTTGACGATACGAATTAATTACATATGCCCAAGAAAATGATTTTCTTTCTTATCCAAAAGACAATCGTCTCTTAAATTATGTACAGTTTTCATAGGTATTAAAAACGAAGTCTAATTCATAAGGTAAAGACATGGCATCGAAAATATCGCCTATAAAATCACACACCTTATCTTCGTATATTATTTTTATTACTGTTTCGTCCATGACCATAGATACGCCCTTGCACAGTGGTATGTGTATATTTTGCACACTCAGCTCTGTCATCAATTGCTCTGTAAGATGAGATAAAATTTAGTATATATCCAAGAAAAAAATCAGTATAATTTTAAATATCATTTGTACAGACTCAAATAAACACATGTAAATGCGATCAAATACACACACACACACACACACATATACATACATACATACTATATATATATATATATATATATATATATATATATATATATATATATATATATATATTAGTATTACGTCCCGAGCATGGCGGGAAGCCACTAGGATGCAGGGGCTTGCAGAAGATTTGGAGCGAGAGCAGATAGGAGGGATAGAAGAAAGGATGAGGAGAGGGATAGTGGATAGATCAAGGTAACTGGAGATGACGATTGACATTACATTTGAATAATTGGAGATTATAGCTCTCAGGGAAACAGTCATAGGGATGGGTGTTCCACAGTCGAGAGGTGCGAGGTATGAAGCTATTGGAGTAGAAGAGACGGCTACATTTAAAAGTTTCTACAGTGAAAGGGTGAGAGCGGGATGCCAGCCTCGTAGGGCGCTTGAATTCATGAAGTAAAGTTACGAAAAACTTGGAAATCCGTATGGGTATTCCCAAGGAGGGGGAAATCCTGAGGAATCAATGTAAATCCAGAGCTAATAATTTAAAGAAAAACAGACCACTTTAAGGTTCCATTGTAATAATTTATTTCACCAGAGCCCTTTTAAAGGACTCTGGATCAACAGACATCACTTCCAAATGGTGAAACGAAAAGTGAAATGAAAATTCACACTTTTGACGGGTAGTATTAAGTTTACGTAATTTAACAGAGAGGGTAGCGAGGAGTGGCGTGAGAGACATGGTCGAGTTTAGAGAGGGTTTATTTTAATAATTATTTCTATCATACTTAGTATTGAGGAAGGAGGGACCAGACATTGACCTATTTAATCGGTTAACTTAATATATATATATGAGATAACGAAATATTTTTTTTATATATCAAGAACAGTATCGGAGAAAATGTTTTCTTCTGACGCGTTTCGTCCTTTAGTTCTTCTTCGGATTTAATTACGAAGCAAGGGATGCTGGGAATTTTAAATTTAATTGAGCCGATTTCGTTATACTCGATCGCCTGTAATAATTGTCACAAAACTACATAGAAGAAACCTCAAAGAATCTAAATAAAAATTATATGAACGCAAAGGGGATATTTTATAAAATAATACATGAAATGCGTTTGTTGTCCACCGTAACGAGACTGACCGCAATTATGATATAAAAAATGCTACTCTGAACAAAGGAGGAAACAATTCACTACGATGAAAATGTCTAGAGAGTGCCTTGATTGCAAGGTCGCTTACAGTAAATTGTCTATGACATCGTGGGAACATCTACTAACAACAGTGATGCAAAGAAAAAGAATCTAAATGAATTCAACTAGAAAAAAAAAATAAAATTCAATTTCCCAGCATCTCTCGGTCAAAACGCGTCACAAAAAAACTTTTTACACTTTGTCATACATTTTCCCTGTATATAATGATCTAACACATTTGTAAGTTTAATAAAAGCGAAATATGTTTTCATTTTCGAAATCTAAATATACTGCCATTTCGTTTCATTTTGTTTTCAGTTGGCGACATGAATTGGATGGACGAGCATTCCGATTTCAATGTGGAAACGTTCATCAAGAACAAAGATCCTGCAACAGCAACACAAAGAGCGTTATCCTACCCCGTCACCTGATTTGAATCCATATTTTTTCTCTGGGGATAACTGAAATAAAAAAAACTACACTCATCGCCCTCGATCTATTGAACGATTAGAAGACGCAATTCGTCAATAAATTGCTGCCATTCCACATGAAATGACATGTCCATTGCTGGATACGTTTCGTAAACGCCTTCCACAATGTGGAAAATAACTGCACTCACTTCACTGATTTAATTTTTTAAACGAAACGAAACAAAATAGCAGTATATTCACATTTCGAAAATTGATATTCCTTATCGTTTCGTTTGAGCCTTTAGTTTCCAATATCAATTCCTCCCAGTTAACTGTTATTTCCCGCTTCCTCTAACCTTATAGACATGAACTTCATTCCACACTGCGGTTTAAAAGACAGACTACCACTTTCGTCGTCTGCCGAAATATCCTGTTCCCCATATGAGGTAGAAGGTTTTGTTCGATTATTAATTATATATATATATATATATATATATATATATATATATATATTTCCCTGACGATCCGCTTAGGTGAAACCTGGGTAGGTTTGTCTGGCTCACTAGATTTATCTCGTGTCGGGTTTTTTTCTTTGGGCTTTAAACCTCTAACTGTGCGTTTTTTTTTCGACAGACTTTCATGTTTTTAGCTCTTTCGTTATTTAAAAACTTTTTTCCTTCGTGATTGATTTGATTATTGGCAAATCAAGAATTCGAGGGTTTTCGAAACGATTATAGTTATATATATATATATATATATATATATATATATATATATATATATATATATATATATATATATATATATATACTAAGGTGTACTGAAAATTTCTTATAAAGAAAAACAGGAATTCAATAGAAAAATAGTTATATTTTCTCAAACATTATGCATATGTTCAAATTATAATAACGGAGGAAGCTTTTATTAGTAACGTCTTGATATATCTTCAAAACCGACAACAAGCAAGGACAAGTTAGTTCTTTGTAATGTTTGAGATCTTCCTCAAAACTGCGGCCTTCAAAGAGTCGTTTGTATAATTGGCCGTTGATTGATGTTATTTATGATGCAGCAGATGAAATAAAGCACAGCGGGTTCGAATCAGAACTAGGATATTGCATTCTGGTGGCAAATATCATCCTGAAAATTCCTAGACAGATTATCCTGGACCATGTATGTCATAAGGGAGGGAATATGTCGATGACATAGCATTTTCAGTTTCATATTATTCTCCGTTCAGGTCATAGCCATTGTTCCTAACACCGCAGTATATTGACCAAGAAGCTGATTGAAAAAGACGAGGTGAAAGATTGAACCCTGCATGTTTTAATACTAATTCTACAAGAATGAAAATTCTACAAAGTGAAATAATAAAGTATGAAATATTAGCAAAGACAGTTATAGAAGTTATAAAAACAAAACAATTAACACTACTTAATAATGCAACCTTCGTCTCCTGAATAATAAAGTTTTCTACCTTAAATAGCTTGATCTTTTGGAAAACGGATGCTATTTCGAATCTCGGCTTGAACATTTTTTGTTAATATCGTTATTTTTTTTAAAAATATTGTATGTATATTTGTCCATTTAATTTTTTCTAAATCTTTGTTTAATTAATGTTTTCTGTTTGATTTCAAAGTTATATAAGTTCTAACAAATCTTTTAGGCAAGCAAAATACACACTATGTAAATATATTTATTGCAAGGTGAAAGATAAAATATGTATCACGGGTTACAGTCATTTGTAATTCCAGTTTATAACTGTCTCAGATATTACAATTTGATATCCTGGCCAGTAAATTCTGCAGAGAGTCGGAAACGTGATATTATTTCATCAACAAAGTTCGTTGGGGTAATGGTTCACAAGTTGGTGATGTAGAACATTACCTTTGAATAGGGAGTTCAAGTTTTAACAAGAGTCTAATACTTGTCACCCTCTGCTGATCTTAAATTTAGGTTTATTAACAGCAACTGCAAATATCAAGGATTACACTGAAAATGATTACACAGAATTATATCGGCCTCAGCTGTGGCATATTTAAAATAAATAAGTGAAAGACCGTGTTCCTTCAGGAAGTGAATTTTCATGACTTAGCATTAGTTCCTGTCTTTTGTTGTTTTCATTAAGTTTTGACATTATCATCGTTTAATAGAGGGAAAGAGAGAAGAAGGAAGATTAGTGATCAGACGAGGGAAAGAATAACACGATATTTCCAGTATGAAAAAAGTCTTTCTTCAGATTCGTTGCCAAATTAGACTTCTCTGCGGGTTTTTTTGGTCAATCTCCCCACGCTAGTCCTTGCCGCTGTAGCTTACGTAACATCAGTGACGGCTCTAGGGTAATGGTATCCCGGGAAGCTGAACTTTGGCCCCGTACAAGTATATATATATATATATATATATATATATATATATATATATATATATATATATATATATATATATATATTTAATTTTCATAATGAGGAAAACTGAAAATATAGAATAACGAGTTTATTACAATATACAACTTAATGCAAGCTAAAGGAAACATTCATTATCCTACCTAAAACATTTTTCTAACGTTCTGCAAATTTTTCCATATCACTTTCTACACCTATGTTTTATAGAACATGATTTTCTATTGTCAAAATAGCCAAAGAATTTAAGTTGTTCTGGGTCATGGTCGACCGAAAATATGTTTTTTTTTTATAAGCTTTAGTTTTGGAAGATACCAAACACATAAGATGGCGCCTTCGTCTATGATGGCTCCCTCGGATATGATGGCACCCTGGGCAACTGCCCAAGTTGCCAGTACCTTGAGTCAGCCCTGCGTAGTGAGCGTGATTTTACGATGAGGAGCTTCCCACTATTCAACTAATCTCGTTGCACGCTGTTTCATTCTGATTCTCTTGTATCCATTATACCTTTGTAAATGTTAGGCTTTTTTATTTCCTCATTATTTGTCACAGATTGTTCAACTGCCTGCTTTTATTGTCTGGATAAGTGTAAACTTATATCTATTCTACTTACAACGTCTTCGTTGCTCAGATGTTTTGTCCATGGTACTCTTAACATTCGTCGGTTGAACTAGATCTTCTAGTGGTGTCTATTAAAGTTAGTTGTATATAACTATTTTTCTGTTTCATACTACAAACTAGTATAAATGAGCAATGAAACACACTCGTCCCGATCAAGAAGCACAGCACCCACAAAAAAAAGAAAGATATTTGGCCATTTGAAAAGAATTTGGAAATTGGTCGAATAATTTGTATGAAAAGAAAGCAAAATGTGTTTTCTTTCGCTTTTTTATTACCCATGAAAATGGATATATGACAAGGTGTCCCAAATAAAGCTTATAAATAAAAAAGTGACGTTCGATATTTTCAGACAAATTTAAGTTATTTAGAGACAACAACAAGGAAATATACTAACAATAGCAAAGAAAACTGCAATAATAGAAGCGAGCAGATAAAAACAGCTGAAGTGGGGAAAGACGTCTTGGAGAACTTAACACTCAAAAGAAATATCGAGAAAAAAAGCCACTTAACGGGTTTGAGGGAATAGATTGCGCCACAAAGACAAAACGATGGTAAAAGGGAAATGTTACCTAGAGTAAAAACAAAACAAAACAAAAAAAACCCAGGAACATGTGGAGAGCCATAATCATCCACAACATGAAAGGAAATGGTACGTAAAAAGAAGAATTATAATAAGCAAAAATATACATATAAATTATTTAGAGAATCGTAAAATATGTGTATAATAGAATTGAAATGTCCGGCGAGAAGACACATCCTTGTCTTATATTGAAACTTTACAGAGAGGCGATCGCGAGAAAATTAGAATACCTACCAGGATTTATTATTGACGAACATGTTCTTAATAATATCAGATATGCAAAGGATACAATGTTGATAGCAGACGCAGAAGGGAAAATGTAGAAACACATAGAGAATCTAGTAAAGGAAAGTTAGAAAAAAGGAATAAGAAGGTAGAAAGTATAGTTGTCAGTAGGAAGAATAAAAGAGTTAGTTAATTATGTATGGGAGAAGTCAAGAAAGTACAACCATTTAAATATGTGGGAAGTGTTTTAACAGACAACAGAAAACGTAACACCAAAACATGAAAGAGCATTACAATAGCAAAAGATGCCTTTCAAAAGCTAAGGCAAGTATTAAGAAACAAGAGAATTTCGTCAGAAAAAATAAAAAGATTGCTGAACAGTGTTGTAATATCGATCCTCCATATGACAGTAAATGAGGGAAAATTTTCTTACAGATGACTTATAGCAACAGACAAGTGGTTCTACCGAAGGATTCATTAAAATACCATGAAAACAAAAAAAGTCATTTATACGTAGAATCACAAAGTAACAGTTGATATTTCTAGGCTGAATGATGAGGAAATAAGGCTTGGAGATTTGACACACACAGGGTATACGGACGTCAAGAGGGAACCTGTGAATCTTGTGCAAATGGATGGCAGAAAAAGTGGGGAGAGGTAT